>VCJL01001056.1:17933-39351 GCA_024139405.1 Backusella mclennaniae | reverse complement strand
TTTTTTAAAAAAAAAAAAAAAAAAAAAAAAAAAAAAAAAAAAAAAAAAAAAAAAAAAAAAAAAAGAGTTTAAATAATTATGAAAAGGAAAGAAAATAGATTTATATATGTAAAATTGAAATAAAAGGAGAGAAAAAGGAGAGAGCGAGAAAGATGAGTGTGTATATAGAGTCCAGACAAAGCGCAAGAGAAGAACAAAGAAATAAGGGGAAAATAGGCTATTAAAATCTCACTTTTCTCTTTCTGCCAGTAAACTTTGAATCATTTGCCACAGGCTTATCACCCTTTTCACGAGCGACTCGTTTCTTGTTCTGGATCCAATCCTTATTTTTAACGCCCTTTCTGTTTCCGCCCTTTTTTCTATGTGCGGCTCTCTTTTGGTATTGTATATTTGATGCAACCTCATCAGGATGCAACTCGCCATCCTCTCCCAACGCCTTGGGCATCTGATTCTTGATACCGGACTGTGCACCTGCAAAAAGACAAAGATAGTATTTTTTGGCCTTTTTCGAGTTGGGATAATCGATCAACAAACCACCTTCAAAACCACACTTTGTGGCGACATCGATAATGAGTTGGATTTGGTCATCGTTTTCGGGATAGAATTGAAATACCGCACGTGCTCCCTTGTCGAGTGCTGCATACAAGGTTGTGAAGAAGCGTTGTAAACGGGCTTTGGGTCGATTGATGGTTTTATCAGCATTACAAAGCCATTGTAAAACGGATACACTTTTTGAAAGAAAAGAAAACTTTGTGTTATTTCTCTCTCTTTTTTTTTTTCTTCTTTCATTGAAATAATTACCTAATACATCCATCGAATGTACCTGGTCTAAATGCAACACCTTGTCCAGCATCTTGTAAAAACAAATCACCTTCCACCTCACGCTCATTTGCAACGTCTTTTTATATATGATTAGATCGATTGGTTGATTGGTCTATATATATGTATTCCGTTTCTTACCCAACATGGATGGTGAGATGTCCAATCCAACCCAAAGATGACCCTCTTCTTCCAAAATCTCTCCACTTAAACCAGAACCACATCCAATATCCAACAAGTATTTAGTTCCTTCAGTCAAGTTTAATAATTCCAAGCAGCGATATGCCATTTCGGCTTGAATAGAAGTGATACGAGAACTGTTTGTTGTTGTCTTTAGTATTCTATGTCAAAAACAACAAGTGATAGCAAACTTACTTGTCGGTATACTTTCTTGCTTCGTCGTCACCATAAAACTGTATTGGTTTTTATTATTATTATTAACAAAATACATTAAAAAATAGCACTTCTTTTTGTTCTTACAATTTCAGGTGGTGCGATATGTTCAGGACGAGACATTTTTTATTATTATATTGTAAAGAACAAGAACAAGAAGAAGAGCAACAACGAGTTAAAAAAAAAAGTAAATTTTAAACTTTGTGACTTTGTTCCTGCGTTGAATCGAAATGTGGCTTTTTCAAGCCCCCTTAATTTTGAAATTTGCTAGGGTAAATAAACTCAACCCTTTTTGACTTGTTTAAACAAATACAACATGTTGCATTTACTCGGTGTCAACTTGCCTGATAGAAAGCTTGTTAGGTATAAGCCCCTCCTATATTCAACGTGTATACTCGTTTTCTAACACTATAAACTTACAGCACAGCACTTCAATACTTTTATGGCATCGGTGAACCATCTGCAGTAAAGCTCTGTGAAAAGCTTGCTTTACCAAAGAACTTGAAGGTGCATGAAATGAGCGAATTGCAAATCAATGAATTGACAAACACACTTGCAAACATGACCATCGAGACGGATTTGAAGAGACAGGTGCGTGAACAAGTCATGCACCACCGTAACATTGGTAACTACATTGGTAAAAGACACGCCATGTCTTTACCAGTACGCGGTCAGAGAACAAGAAACAATGCAAAGAATGCAAAAAAGTTGAATGGAAGATGGGTTCAACGCAGAGGTTATTCAATGTAAGAAAGAGACGATAGAACAAGAGACAGAGACAGAGACTTAATTTTACTGTAAATTTGATAGGTGGACACAGTTACAGCAGGGCCCTTTGAATAACTTTTTAGACAAATTCATGTAATATATCGAATCGAATAATTAAAAAAAACTATATATATATAAAAACACACAAAAAATATACAAGTACGCGCATATATACAAAAACACAATGACACTTTGACACACAATGATGATACACAAAAAAAGAGAGAGAGAGGAGATGAATATAGGTTTATTATTATGCTTGATTACATGCAATAAAGCATAGCAGTGATCTCCAAAAGCCCTTCTTGTCTTTCCTTGCTGCCGTTGTATGCTTTTTATTATTATTATTATGAACAAGATCGTTGTGATTGAGGGGCACATACGCAGGCGGGGTTGGCATATTCGCATTGGATGATAGTTTTTTGACTTGTTTTATACGTCGACTGTTATTTCGTTGTTGTTGTAATTGATATTGTCCTGATCTTCTTGCCCTTGCCTCTTTTAGTTGCTTGAAACGATGCTACAAAAAAAAATGCAAATATAAGAATCAATCTATTTTTCCCGCTTTCTCTCCTTTTTTTTAATAAGCCTTTCCCTCCCCTTAAAGACAATAAGTCGTCCCCCTTAAAACTAGAGTTACGATGACATACTTCCCATCCTTTGCCGTCATTCAATAACATCCAATCATAAATATGATCATCTCTTTCGAACTCAAGTATCTTATCAAACAACTCTCTTAAAAAGTCGTAATCAGGTGTTTCTTCAAATCCAAGTTTTCGAACATAGTGCAGATAAATACCAAACTCCTCTATTTACAATAATAAGTTTACATATCAAACATATTAGCTATTATGTCATACCTGGAAATGCCCCACACAATTCTTTTACTGATGTTGTTTGTTTCTTTTCGCCAATCTTTTCGTATTTTTGCTTATTTGTTGCTGCTTTTAGACCTTGCCATGGTAATGAACCTCTTAAAAAGTACATGAATACATGTCCTAAGGCTTCCAAATCATCTCGCCTTGACTGTTCTGTATAGTAAATAGAATAGGTATAAATATATATATATATAGACATATAAGCAAGCACTTTTTTTTTTCATACCTCTTCCTAAATGAGTATTAATACTCATGTATCTTGCAGTGCCAGATAAGCTCCTGCGTTCTTTATAGGGTATATGTTTCTTTGTTTTTGGGTCACGATATAACTTTGCCATCCCATAGTCCACTAAAAATACCATGTTTGCATATTTAGTACCAGGTCTGCCAATAAGGAAGTTGTCGGGTTTGATATCTCTGTAGATCAAATTACGTTCATGTACACTCTGAACGCGAGAGATCTAATAGCATATATGAGTATCATCATTCAAATGTTGTCTGATCTAGTTTACCATTTGTTTGGCTACCATGGCAACCGTTTTAATTGTAAATTTACGTGAACACATATCAAACAAATCCTCTAAACTTGGACCCAGCAAATCAATCACCAATACATTATGAAGGCCTTCGTGACCAAAGTAATATGCACTAGGAACACCAGCTAAATAATAATTATTATACAAAAGGGGAGAGGGGCAAAATGTATCATGATTTAATCATGTCTTACATGTTCCGGCAAGTATTTTGTACGTCTTGTATTCATCTCGAAGCTGTGGGACTTCTGATTTTCTAGGCTCAAACTTGATGGCAACCGACTGGTTATTTAGTAGATTTAGCCCTTCATAAATCACTCCAAAACTGCCTTCTCCAAGTTTCTTTCCAACTTGATAGTGAACGCCTACAATCGTACTTGCATTTGATGTTGTGCTTAAAGTACTTATTTTATCCACGTGGTGACTCATAAAACGGATTCTATAATAATAATGAAAAAGGTATATAATGTATCAAAGATGGAAAAAGAGAGAAGAAGAAGAAAAAGGAATCCCTTTTTGTTTCAATAAGCCAAAAATATATATATATATATAAAAGTAAGGGGAGACAAGAAAAAAAGGGGGGCGCTACTTTGCATTGATTGGACAATTATCTTTGGGAATGTTATTTATATAAAAGAGCATTAACTTTCTTTGGAATAAAAAAAACTGTCACTCTAATAATATTTTGGCTTAGAAAGATGCTTTGCACAAACGGCGTATGTGCTACGTGTTTGTGTGTTGGATGAAGCTTGCACTTTTATTTATCTATTATTTTGCATGAAAATATGACAAATAAATGCATCATTGCAACATGATTTTAATAATAAAAAACTAAGCACACATTTTGTGTCCAAGCATTTACCATAGTGACACAAGACATTGCTATTTTATTCGGGTTGAAAACTACAAGCCATTTTTGTGTATCTCTTTTTTATTTTTAAAGATCACATCTAAAAACAGAAAATCAAACCAAATATTGCCTTAAAAAGAGATGAAATTGTAACTTTTTATTATTTTTGGATATGATTTAATAATAAATATATAATCTCTATTCGGTAGTATCCATATTATCACCCTTCTTCTTCTTCTTTGCCTGTTCGCTGATGGCAATCAAAAATGATTCAACACTATTTCCTGCCGAATAATCCAACCCCAATTGAGACAACAAGGGGCCAAGTTGACCGGTTTGAAGTGCAACACTCAAGCTGGCAAGTGCTTGGCTGAATTGAGGGCTTTTTACAATGTGACGTACTTCTTCCACAGATCTTTCGGATTCTTCGGGTAAATGAGGGAATAAGCTTGAGCAAATCTCAGGATCGTTGAGAAGTGGTGTGAGTGTTTGTGTCGTCAAAACGTCGTTTAGTGAAATGGGTGCTCTAGATGATCCAGCAGCGGCTCCAGAATTAACATTGGCAAGGATTTCACGGAGACGATCCAATTGTTCGGAACTATCTCCTCCTGCTGTTGTTGATGTTTGTTCAGTATTGGCATCTGTTTCTGTGCTAGCAGGTGTTATCTGTGCATCTTGGATAGGCACATCCTCCTCTTCTTCTTCTTCTTCTTCTTCTTCTTCATGGTGCTCGGTGGATCCACTAAAGACTCGTTTGAATCAACACAACACTTCTGTCTCTAATTATATTTACCTTTCATTACCACCAATGGATTGTAAAAATTGCTCAAGATTCTCTCTTGTGATGCTTGGATCCTGACCCTCCACACCACGCCACAAGCGCATCAATTCAGCCTGGGACGCAGACTCGTCCAACACAGGCGACGCGTTGGGATCATGAATCAATTCAGTCACTCGATCCGCAATGGTCTGATCCTTTTCGTCGTTTTTATTCTGCATCCAGAAAAAGTGATGTTCATTTGAAGACTTGAAGCGTAAAAGATAAACGCGTCCAGTGTCACACTGACTTACTCGACTGAATTCAGCTTCGTCAGGAAAGATGATTAGGTCCTTAAAGCGCTTTTAGTATCTCGTACCTTTTTTTTTTTTTGCAATCTTGTTTTTTACCTCTTCATGACTTGCTTGCGTCTTGCGTTCCTTCCAATACAAATGTAAAAGCTGATCTTCTTCTTGATTCATATAAATTTTTCTGTCCCAAAAAAAAGGGGTGGGTGGGTTTATTTTTCTGTTACCAAGACCCTATTTCTTCTTACCCTTTTCTCAAGTCTGGCTTGACGACATTGCCTTCAACAATGCACTTTCCTGCATTGAATTCAACCAAGTATTTACTTGTGTTTTCCGAGTTGCCTGCTGCTTGTTGAAATAAACTCATATTGTGTGTACACGTAATAAAAGAAACGCTTTATGAGGAGGCCACGCACACATTTAATGCAATGAATCATCCGTGTGTGACTGTTTCTCGGATAGCACTGCCTCAGTGAATTGCCTTTTGATATCTGCGTTGATCGGAAATCAAGATTATTTTCGAGTAAGGTGCTGCACTGGTACATGTTATTTTTTTTTTTGCTACATTTATTTCCATGTTGATGACCAACTACTCTGTTTCAAAGACTTCATCATTGGCACCTGAACTGCTTGGCGCAGACTCCATATTACTTTCTTGTTCGCATTCAAGTTATATTTGTTATTTATAAATGACCAATACAAGATAATGTTTTGCTATATATCAACCCATCTATCGCCCTCCTCTTTGTCAAAATGTTCCTTTTCATCACAGAAACAGCCAAAAGTATCAAGATTGCCAAATTAGGTTTTGTACAACGTTACTTCAATCCAATCAGTGGTGTGTCGTGCGCAGAGGATCACGTGACATATTTGCACGATACTAAGAAAATTTCGCAGATTTTTCAGAAACCCAGGTGGCCCAATGGATAAGGCATCGGTCTCCTAAACCGAAGATTGCGGGTTCGACTCCCGTTCTGGGTGGTTCGTTATCTTGCTTTAAAAGTCTTCATTAATTGATATGCCTTAAGATTTTTGTGTTTTTATTTATTTATCCATGTCATCTCTTCTATCTGTTAGTTTTGGGCTTTTATGGATCTTATAAACCAAGAAGACTGTATTTTTTCAAAACCATGTATATATCTGGTTTGAAAGTCATTTGTGTACAACTGTGCAAACCTGATTTTCTTTCTTGCAAAAGAAAATGCCTTATCAACGTAAAACAAAAAAAAAAAAAAGATATATACAGTAAGACAAGATAAGGGGCGAAAATATTGAGAAAGCAAGATATAAATACCTATTTATCACAAGGTCAAAACGGTCAAATGACATAGCTCTTCATTGAAATAAAATGACGAAAATGTTGTCTTATTTTCATCACTTGCTGATATAATATATCTTATCAAGTTATGAGGTGATATTAACATCAACCTGTAAATACTTTTTATCACGATAAATATTGTATTTTAGCTTTATATTTCTAATCTCGTGGCTCGCTCTGATATTATGATATGTTTGAGCATCTTTAATTTGATATTTCATGCTCTTTTATAGTTCTCATTGTAAGTTTAAAAACAGTATGGTGGTATGTTAAGGAGGGTAATCATAGTAGTCATTTTATAGGAAACTTTTGTAAGCTATCGCTGCTCTCATTGATGAAAGACTTTGTACTAAATTTTTCGTTTTATCATTGTCCCACGCAAGTTTACATAATATCTAGTACATGTGAAGATGTAATGTATTCATGTATGTCTAATTCAAGTTGAGGATATCCCTCTTTTTTAACGCTAGTATTATTTTTGATTGATGCCAACGAACACGCACGAGTAAACATAATGGCTTGTTCAAGCAAATTAAAGTTGCTGTCGTTCGTCAAGTATGTTGTCCTTTTAAATGATTTTATTTACACGCGCTATTTGCAGTTTTTGAAAGAATACCACCTTGGTAAATAATTGAATTTGTTATTGTCCTTTTTTCTTTCCTATATCAAAAAAAATTTTTGCTTGCCATCTTATCTTGGATAAAAAAAAAATCAATTCAACATTTGGTCTATACAATAGTACGTTGAATAAACTTATTGATTTTCTTTCTACTTGTTCTCACCCCCCTTTTTCGTTTATTCATCAATTGCGCTTTATGATGCTGTCCATCATAGTAATTGATATTTAATGATTTAAAATGACGATTTAAGAACATGATGCAAGGGGGTGAAAAGAGGAAAAAAAGTTGGAAAACAAGACGTAAAAGTTAAACAACATGCATACCCAACGATATCAGTGTTGTCTTCTTTATATGTACATGGATATTATACATCCCAGTAAAAGAGGGGGTACATTGATATTTCAAACCGTATTTGTATTCTTTTGAGAAAGGATTGTATATTTGTCGTAAAAAAAGGATAATAAAAGCAATGGTGATATAAGCTTCATTTCCATATATGAGTTCAAAGAGTAGTAAATACTTTATTGCTCTTTTATTTGTGTAAAAAAAAAAAAAAATCTATGTTTTAAAATGCAATTTGTTTATTGGCTTTATTCAAGATTAAAATAGATTATAAAGGTATTCTGCTATCCTCCTATATTTTTATTTTTATTTTTTCCACTACCAAGTTTCTTTTTTTATCGCTCTGCCTATAATAGAGAGAAGGGGGAAAAAGACGGATTTAAAAAAAATAAAAAAAGAATACATCTCAAACGTAATAACGTATGAAAAGGTAATAGAGTGGGTTCGTTTTTTTTTTTTAAAAAATTACAACAAGAAAGCGATTCCAGCTACAACGGCCAATGAAATGAGAGTCTTTGTAGGAGTATTAATAGATGAAGCACCCTGGGCGAAAATGGAGCCAGAAGATTGGGAGTGTCCAGGGACACCTGTGCTTTGGGTTTTGAATCCGGTGGATGTAGTGGCAGCAGCTGGACGGATCTCAATAGGAATAGGAAGTTTTGTATTTGTTGACTTGTCAAAGAAGATCACACGGTATTGTCCTGGTTTAACGGTTTGAGGGATGTTGAAATTGATAGAGTGCTCATAATAAGTGAGGTTTCCTTCACGCTTAACGAATGCATCCGTCTTGGAGACATCTGCTGTGATGGCGATGGGAACAGTGGTGGTATTGACTCCGACTGCTGCAGATTCTAAATCGATTTGAAGGTTAAGAGCTAAACAAATAAACAAATAATAATAATTAAAAAACAAAAATGTTAGTTTCAGATCTTTCATTTCATTCTTTTTCTTGCTTTCATTTTTCTGTACCTGAACTATCAACATCTGAAAACAAGCGATACGTGCATGGCAGAATTTGTCCCACAACATAAGGACCATTGCTCACAGGACTTGTAACGTTATAATTTCTTGTAGGAGCAGTGATTTGAGCGGAAACACCAACCACAACGGCACAGACCATAGATGTTATCGAGAGAAATTTCATTTTATATATAGCAATTAATATTTTTTTCTAAAGTAAAAGAAGGGAAAAAAAAAGAATGGTAATAATAAATTATGTTTATATTATTATATTAGTAGTATGAGTAAATTCTAAGAGTAAGAAAGAAAGAAAAGAGAGAACAAGAAGTACAAGAAGTTGAGTTAAAAGCAAATATCAAAAAGAGAGGGGTAAAAAAAATTAACAACAGCCAACCACAAAATAAAAGAAAGAAAGAAAAACAAATAAGAGACATCAAAACGCAGGTACACCTCCCCCTCTCTTTCTCCTTGAAATATTTTAACACTTGTGCATATGATATTCTATCATTATTGTTACAGCTATTCACGGTCAGCATAAAAACTTTTTTTTTTTTTTCAATCTCCAAAAGCAACAAACAAAAACAAACAAGCAACTTATAAAAAGGAAAGCTAGAAACATGTAAAAAAAAAGAATATGCAATCATATGTCTTTTTTTTTAAAAAAAAACAATAAAATTTTATGTAAAAGAGAATCCATCTCCATATACCCCCTGATTTACTATGTTTTCCCTCTCTTATTATAAAATTAAAAAGCGAACTAATAAGATAAATATATACTACTTTAATATTATCAAACTACAAATTACGTTATATTTTAAAAATAAGTGGCAAAAGCAATCAAGAAAACTAGCATCACTAAAGGAACGGAGGTTTGGACACGATTGGAAGCACTGATGGTGATGGGTTCAATATATGGCGAGATGACAGGAGGAAAGGTTGACTGGGATGCAATGGCGGTGGATGCACCTGGTATTCGACTGCTTACTAAAACAGTAGGGCCGGCAGGATATCCTGCACTGCTATAGGTTCCTGAAGGAGAAGGGTATGCCGGGATCGACTCGTAAGGATTGTAATAGGACGGTGAGGTCTCTGGCATGGGCTCTGATTCTGAGACGGCCTCGGAACCTGTCATTGGGGGAAGATTTTGGGGTGGCATCGGTGCTGGAGCTGGCATCGGTGCTGGCATTGGCGCTGGCATTGGCGCTTGTTCTGGAATGGATTCTGGGACTGGAGGTGGTTTATACACTGGGGTGTTTTCTTCATACGCATTGTGTTCTGATGCTGGTACTGGCTCAGGCTCAGGCGCTGGCTTTGGAGCTGGTTTGGGTTCTGGTTTTGGCTCAGGTTTGGGTTCTGGTTTGGGCGCCGGCTCATGTTTTGGCTCTGGTTTTGGCGGTGGTGCTTTTTGAACGACATGTTCTCTATGTTCATCGCCATTTTCGTCCTCGTCTGGCTCATCTTCATCTTCATTATCTGAGTAAGAAAAAAAAAAGGTCGAATTCAATTGAATATATATTTTTTTTTGCTTTATCTCTTTTTATCGATTACCTCCTCCTAGAACGAGATGATGAGTCAATATAGATATGAAAAGAATAAGCAATAGAAGTTTATAAGATCTCATTATGTTTTATTGATGATAGAATATATTACTATCTTTTCTTATATAAAATAAAAAGTGCATCTTTTATATCTTTTTTTTTTTAATAGATCAATCATGTTTGGTATGTCAACTTAATAAAATGAAATAAATTACTTATGAAAAATGATATAACGTTTCTACTGCTTTATAATTAATAACTTTTGTTTAGATACATTTTCCCGTCATGTCCCATTTAGTGTGCTATATTTTAATTTAGCTTTCTGTATTGTTTTGATATTTTTACTATATTAAATTATGCTATTCTGTATCATATATTGGTTGAAGAAACTTTCTTTATTTACTAAGAGACAAAATTTCTTTTTAAGCGCTTTAGTAAATCGTTAAAGGAGGATCAAAAAAAAAAATAACAACTCCTTGCATTGTCAGCTCCTATTGTTTTTCTTTTTTTCTATTTATCTGTCTTGTTTTTTCTTGTTCACTCTTTTTCTTTAGCCTTTTTTCCCTTGATTTCTTACTTTACGAAACATGAATACAAATAATTAAGGATGGTTATTTTTCTACTTAATTTGGATATACTTTATTTAAAGTTTTTCATCATCTCAAACAAAATAAGGTGTGCCAATACTTTATTGAACCAAGGCACTTTTACTTAACAATACATATGTTTTCTTTTTGGTAATTCAAATAAAAAGTTGTCAAGAGCATCTCTCTTTCTCAATGCAATTAAATAACACATATTTTCATTATTAAAAGGGGTTTCATCTTTAATAATCAATGAGTTTGATTTAATTGCTGTAGTAATTGTTAAATGATATAAGGAGAGCTGGAATTCTTGTTTTTTTTTAAAAAAAAAAAGAGGCATGAAAAATTTTTTCTTTATTTTTTAATAGCATAAAAAAAAAAGAAAATGCGATGAATGTAATATGATTTGTTTAAAGTGTTTAAATAAGAGGAAAATAACAATTGAAGAAAAGAGGGGGAGGGAAAAATATACATATGTAAAGGGATATCATAATTATAAGAAAAAAAAAAAAACGAATGTGACTTTTAACGAGAGTAAACTCTAAGCTTCCAAACTTCTTTCTCTTGATCACTTGTGGGTGAAGATGGCTGCGATGGCTGTCCCTTTTTCTCATTCAAGAATGGATTGTTTCTATCAATCTCCTTTTGTTCGTCTGACTGGATTTTCTGAGCAAGCATAGCATCTGTTTTAATTTGATCTTCCTTCAAGTAGTGATCAATTGACTCTGGATCAAAGCCAAATTCATCCTCATCATCACTACTACCAGAAGACGAAAATATATCCTCTTCTTCATTGAATCGACTGGCTTTGCTCATTGTAGAACAGGCATCATCACTATGGGAAATAATGCCACTGTGACTAGTAATGGTGGTAGCATCATCATCATGCTCGCCAGTTATCTTCCAGGCACGTGTAAGTAAATCACGCCACTCGGACATAATTGTTTCATCCTGCAGCATGGCCTCCTCCATTTCCTTATCCTCTTCTGCTGTGGCTGGGGTAAACACTTCAATTTCCTCAGGTTGACTGATATTTTCATAGTCTTCGTCATCCGATATAGCAAGTATGTTGGGTTCAGAGAGTGGCTGTGATACAGTGCCTGAGAGTGCACCAGAGCCGTAGAATAACATGAACCAGTAAGACACAAAGCTAAGGAAAAATATAACAGGTTCGAGATTATCGAGTCTATAGGCCAAGTAAAACTCGTAAACAATGGTGAGCATAGTTGCAATCGCAACAGAGAAGCATAAAAGTATAGCAGTAGGTTTGGCTATATATAAACAAAACAAAGGGTTTAATATTAAATTCAACGTCCTACACTAATGCTTTTTCTACTCGTTTCTCCGAGAAAAAAAAAAAACTTACCAACCCAAGGCTTTAAAAAGTGCTTTAGATCGATCAATCTGCGATATAAGAATTGTAGCACAAATAATGTGATCTTGATTGCTTTTTCCTGAAGCTGCTTTCTGGTATCATTCGAAGGCTCGTTACTCACAACTGTAGGTGATTGTATTTGATCTGTGGCAATCGATCGGGCATTTGCCTCACTGGAGATCTCAAGTGGAGAGGTCATCATTTCTGAATTTACAGAGCTGACTGCCAAAGAAGCTGCACTTTCGCCTTGGTTAGGGTTAGCGACATGTAATTGGACTTTTTGGGTATAGTGCTCTGGCAAAGGAGGAGACGAGGTTTTCTTATTATAACTTGAAGGAAGCAACAGAGGAACGGGAGGTATCTCTGAGGAAGCAGATGAAGGGGTAGAGGATGATGATGCGGGTGAGCCTGACTTGTTGATCATGGCTGCTTTTTGGGAGTTCCTTTTAACAGACACCATCAGTTCCATGGTGAAGAGTGACTGGAATTCGATAAGGAACTCAATAACACGCTGGGAGATTTTGTACTGATAGGGACTGTTGTGATCAGGATGCCTCAAAATTCCTGGTGAAAAAACTGCAGCCAAATTGGCTATGCCCATCTTGTTCTCAGGGGAATAGGCTGCAAATAGACTCAATGTGTCCAGAATATAAAGTAACAAATGCTGATGAGGCGCAGGAAGAGCATGAATGAGATTTTGAAATGTTTCAACACGCTGCTCATTGCTGCTATATGCGTTATTTGCTATTGTAAGTGATTAGGATCAAATCATTTTTTTTTCTATTTGCAAATAAACAAACATAACCAAATCGCATATGTTTATTTTTTTTAAAAAAAAAGTGCACACAAACAAACTTACTCATTATGTCTCTAAAGGCATGGTATCTATCATGTGGTATGACTGGCTCTGGCAGCCTAGTAAGGTACCGCCTTAAAAGACTAGCAGCATCATGCACTGTGTAACCTTCCCAGTTTAGACCTAATCCGTAATTGTTCGAGCTTTGATCAAACAAAAATTCAAGGGCATTGACACGTTTAATGCTGCCAGTTATACGAAAAATGCCTTCTGTTTCAAGTGCTATATGTGTGTGTATTGGTGTATACGCATTGGTTAATTAAGTGGCTTGATTCATTGTATAGTAAGTTTATGATGCTTACCATTACGCTTGAGATAAGAGCCGCACTTTCCGACTAAAATTGGAATCGTGCATGCTTTCGAATGCTTCACGTTATCTTCATCGACATAGCCTACAGAAGTTTTTGCATACTTTAAAGATATATCTAATGGAACACCAAAAACACCATCTTTTTCATTATATGATTTGAGATGATAGAAAGCTTAATGTTAATATACGGATCGGCTGATCGCCCTGTTTTTTTTCTCTTTTTACCTTTCTGTCCATTGTCAGGTGCAACCTTTCGTTGGTTACTGTTGGGTATAGTTACTCGCTTTAACCAGCCGCGAATTGATCTACGTTTGGAAAGCGTTGGTGGGTTGCTTTGAGATCGCTTCATTAACGACTTCTATATTGTTATATAATTTATATAAAAGTAAAAGCTGAAAAATATGTATAAAAAAAAGCGAAAGAGAGAGAGAAAAAAAAAAAGAAAAAAAGTTTAATTTTCTTCCTTTAGATTTATATTAAAAAAAAGTATTGAGTAACGGCATTACGTCAATATAAAAAAAGAAAAAGAAAAAGAGAAAAAATGTTGGTGCAAATTGCAAATACGTCACATGTTGTACCATAAAAAGTACGTTAGACCCTCTTTTGTAACAGATAATTAAACTAAATTCATTGGTTGTTGATATGTTTTTGTCATAAAACAAAAGCAGAAAACCGAAAAAAGGTTAAATCAAATTAACATGCTTTTTACACCTTCTTCAATTGACATATTTGCTAAAGTGAGTTTTTGTTTTTCTTTGAGAAGTTTCTACCCAAAAATATTTATATCTCCTTGAATTCTACACACAAAAAAAACAGGCATATGTGTTACGTAACGTCATTGTTTCCTTTTTCAATTTTATAATATTAAACTTTTATCAAGATATTTTCATTTATACAAACCATCGTTTTCCTCGGATTTATATTAAATTTTAGTTGATATTAATAGTCAATGGACTGCCTAAAGTTTTAAATATACTTGGTTGACCTTTTCACTGAATCAAAACCAAGAAACTCTATAAAAGTAAAACCATTAGCTCAAAGAAGTTTTTATAAAAAGCATAAAGATTGACGGAAAAAGGAAATCTTATATAATGATTTTGTGATACAATGTACTCAACTTTACTCACAAAGGTCGAAATCTTTAATCTACAGATTTACAAGAAATCAAACTCTAAAAAAGGTTATAGATCTTATACTTTTAGGAGAGTAACCCCTATATTTTCATATATATTTTTTATTTTAAGAGAGAACGAAGTGAATTTAGTGCAGGTTTAAAAATAGCCAGTGAAAAGTGAATTGACATTCAGTCGGGTTACTCTTTTTATAGTAGTATAGGCGAACAAAACACATAGAAAACGAATAACGTAAACAAAATGTGCATTCGAACAAATACAGTTGAGTAAAATAATAATAGTAAAGAGGCTTTGAAAATAATATATCATTTTTATGATTGATTTTGCATTTAAGTGGATTAGCTTTTTGTTTTAAAAAACGTCACTCCGATGTGGCAGGTGGGCTAATGCTGATAAACAAGAGTCATAATTTACTAAAACAAAAAAGAAGAAGTAAAGTACTCCTACTTTTGGAATATTACTTTATGAGTAATCTATTCTATAATCGACGCCGTCTAATGTATGTAAATCATCTTTGGTCAATTAAGCATAGAACAGAGTTTTTTAAATAAAAATAAACTTGAAAAAAAAAAGCTCTCTATTTTGTTGTACCATAATGAGAAATTAGAAGGAAGTAAACAGTACACTTTACTACATTGGTATATAAAAAAGTATTTCAATTAACCATTTTAAGAACATGTCAGTTATTCGAATGCGATGGCCCAAGGGTCACGCCACCTTAACAATGTCAACAATTCATCATGACATAGACAAATACTTCAAGTCACATCTCTTGGCTTTTCGTCCATTGTTTATCCGCTGAAGAGTAGGGGGATCAAAATCACCGGTCAATACTTTCTTGAAAGTACATGCATTGGGCTATAAAAACTTTAAGCTAATCAAGATAATAGAGTGAGGTGTTTCTTTTCCAGAATCATGTTGATACAGATCAGTTTAAAAAATTGCACACTTAAATGGGAGGTATTGTTTTCATGTCGGACTCTTTTAAAAAATATGGGTTTTTTCCATGTTTTTTTATTGATATCACATAAATATCAATTTGAGGGCCAAATAACAAATTAATACCATTAGTCGCAACAAATATCGCTTTCCAGTTATTATTTTGGTTAGAGTATATACATCAATTTGTTCATGGATAATAGATGTATTACTCAATGCGTGCCTTTTTATTCGATCCACTTTCATAGTGATTTGAATTGGCTGCTATTTCATAAAATAATTCTTCCATTTGTCGAATTCTCTGTTGAAGTGGTTTATTCTTTTGAATTTGCAGAAGATGAGTGGATGTACGCCTCAAATTTTCATTCTCTGCCTTCAGATACTTGATTGTCGTTTCATTTGCTACGTTCTCCCTCTTCAATTTTAGATATTCATTCCTTTCATTATCAGTGAAATCCACCAAATGATTATCTGAATTTCCTATTTCTCCTTGATAAACATTCGATTCTTGCGCCTGTTTTGTCGGCTGAATTATTATACGAGGTCTGATTGCTCGATCAGCAGGTGTTGTATGCTCGTTTAGCGGGCGCGATGCCTGTGCTTTTTTTTTTGTAAACCCTTTAAAAATTCTACACTCAAAGATGTGTTGGGAATCTTGATTTTTTGACGTATTGTTGTACTTGCACAAGAGGAGGTTATATATATATATATATAAAAGTGAATATCATGCTGTGTATACATAAAAATAAACTGTGAAACGTACAACCAAGCTGCTTCGACAGTTTCTCAAATTCTTTTGCTGCTTCCGCATGACCAGCAGTTGCAGCCATTGAAAAATACCTTAAAGCTTTGCGTTTACAGTTTGGATTTCTTTCGCGCAAGGTCAGCGGACCAGCTTTGTACTGGACCTCGACGTTTCCATCCTCTGCTGAACACATAAACCACCTTCTCGCTTTAGAAATATATATTGGGGTTTCAACTGTTGAAAACAACATTGCCAAATGGTATTGTGACATTGGATCGTTGCATTGCTCAACGTACCAACGATGAGCTTCGACAAAGTCAACTGGAACGCCATGTCCATGAAAGTACAATTCACCAAGTTTGATTTGTGCTTGAGGGTAATTATAACTGGCAGCTTTTCTATACCATTTCACAGCCTTTTTATATGAACCCATATCGTAGTACTGTTGTCCAACTTGAAATATTGTGCGAGCGTCGCCTTTTGATATGCTTGTTGTATCAACAGGCGACAACTTTATTGCTGTAGTGGCTATAAGGATAAAGACCTCTTAGTAAAATATGGTGTATATAAACATAGTTAAAAAAATAAACAGGAAAACACGGACATACCCTTTACTTCCTTGACTAGATCCGCTAAAGTTGGGTTTGATCGTCCTGCGCTCTTCATATCTGTTGTTTATCAAAAGAAAAGCAAAGAAAAAAAAAAAGCTGCATGATTATTTATATTTCATGTGATTGGCTGATTTGATGTCAAAATAAGTGACTACAAAGCAGCTTCAAAGTTGCATTGATGAGTCGTTTATACTACATTCTAAATGCCACTATTCGTATTGGTAAAGTTGGGAGATGGCCTAAGAACTGGCATTGAAATATTTCTCTCAACCATTGGTCAATTTCTTTGTAGTATTTGTTTAACTCAGCATGAAAAACTATGTGGTAAAAGGCATCAATCATCATCCATGAAATTGACAGCCTTGGACTATATTATTATTATGAGAAAAGAGTGATACCTTGTATAGAATGGTGTCCAATACTTTAAAATGAACAACTCATTCGTATTTATTTTTTATATATATATTTCAAACACGCTGGGTTTATAAGTATGGCTTTGTTTCACTTTGCATTGGGGGAGGACATAAAATTAAATATCTGATACTTTTTTTTTCCCTTTTCTTTTTTTTCATCAAATATTCTTGTATTTACATAGACAATGAGTTTTTATAGCCTAACACCACTTGTTCTTAACGCTGACGGCGAAAACTGCGAATGTGATACTAGCAATACCAATTCGGCCATGTATAAATTCGATCCATCTGATCATGCTTTAGAAGGATTATTGGAAAACAACCGTAAATGGGCAGCAGCGGTTATGAAAGAGGACCCAGACTTCTTTAGTAATATTGCCCACAAACAAGAACCAAAGATCCTGTGGATAGGTAAATGAATAAGGTATATTACAAGTATATCCACTAACCCTGATACATGGCTCAATGACAGGCTGTTCTGATTCCCGTGTACCAGCAAACCATGTGGTACAGCTTGGACCAGGTGAAGTCTTTGTACACAGAAATATCGCAAATGTTGTAAACCACTCTGATTTAAACTGTCTGTCAGTTATTCAATACGCGGTAGAAGTATTAAAAGTAGAGCACATTATTGTCTGTGGTACGTGTCAATCCTTTCTTTTTTTAAAAAAAAAATCGTCATACGTCTCACAATATCTATATTTAGGACATTATAATTGTGGAGGTGTAGAGGCAAGCTTTGGAAGAAAACAATATGGTCTCATTGATAATTGGCTCAGAAACATTAAGGATGTGTATAGACTTCACCAGGATGAGTTGGAAGCTATTGTGGATGATACTGCACGCCTTTATAGATTAATCGAGCTGAATGCCATCAACTCTGCAAAGAACATCTGTCATTCTACTATTGTGCAGAACGCCTGGAAGAGAGGCCAATCTTTAACTATACATGCCTGGGCATATAACCTTGAGGATGGTCGTGTCAAGAAATTGGATTTTAGTGTCGATAACAATACGACTACTGAAGATATATATAATACAGAGGCTTAGTGATCGCAACTTCAAGTAAAGCTATTTTTTGAATCTTTTTACACTTGCTTTTATTTTGTAATGTAATCTCCATTTATACAACCATATGAATATATATATAAACGATAGCGATGCAAGATAGGTTCTTACCATTGCCATTTGTTCGTCCTTTGCCCTTTTTTTCACTTTAAATGTGCTTATGAATACAATACATGAAAGTCGACTATTAGTGTGCTTTAAAATTTGAAGCTGTATTTTGGGACTTTTCTCTCTCTCTCTGGATTTGCAGCTAAATTTGAATAGTGTTTGGTTAAGATAAAGTCAGGAAGAATGAATGGCTGAATGTCATAAAATGTGTGAACAATGTGGGCGTTCAATATACTTTTGAAAATGCATGAGTGTCTTAATTGTACACATGTTCTAAAAAGCTAATTGATGATTTCGTATTATTTTAGTAAACCAAATGATTCTCTTGGCAATAATTAAAGCTAGGAAATACGCCATCATCAGCAACAGTATATAATAATAACTATACAAATAAAAGGAATCATCAACTACTCTTATAAATGGTCTTTATGTTAGAAAAATATAAGGTATATAAATTACAGAAAAGCCACGCATCCTACCTCCTCTTCCCCTCTCTCCTTGCCTTCCTTTAGTTTCTCCTTCCCCCTTCAATCTAAAAGACAATGATGTTAAAAATAGAACTAGAAGCTTCTTGACATCTTAGACCCCCGGATAAGTTGCTTGGATCAAGGGACATTTAAGTGTCAATTAAATACATTATCTTGGCTTCTGAGTCATTTATTTTCTCTCATCAAAGAATGTGTATTGAATTACAATACGAGCTTAACGTGATGTAATAGTTATTTTCATAACTATCAATAGCAATAGGAAATAGACGAAGGAACGTTGCTTAAATAAAACAATACAGTGAAAGTTTGTTTGTCAATTCTTTCCCTTTTTTTATAGAAAAAAAAATCATTTGAGCATCCGCTATCCCTTTATTTACCCCACACATCGATATCCCGAGGATTCATTTTTTTTTTCTTAGACGCCTCCTTGGATTTTTCCTCCTTATAACCAGCGTTTGGTTTTTTTCTCTCTTTTGTAACGAAAAACAAGCATGGTTCAATATTTCGGATTATAATTCTGCTTATACTACTAGCCAGCATGTTGGGTTACACGATACAGCTGCATCATTAATAAAGAGCAATAAAGCATTAATAATATAACTCTAATGATACATGTAGAAGCAGTGGTTATTTTATATATCATTTTATGCACGCCGTAGCGTTTAAACACAAACAGCTAATATAATCCAGGAAACATTGCTCGTATAGTAATTCTCATTATATAGGTAGATTCAGTGTATGAAACAAAATGTGAGTTATCTTGTTAAAAAAAAGCTAAGATAAAAGACAAAATAAAATATTAAAGCACTAACTGAAAAATTCGTTCTTATTATAAACTGTAAATGGCGGAAATACCCCATCAAGAAATTTTTAATGGGAAGTATGAGCATTGGCGTTCAATAATGATTCATAACTTCATGATGAAATGACAAAATGAATTAAAGAAAATCATATTATTCATATTTTATTCGTTCCATATTTCACGAGCAATGTGTTAACTATTAATATCATGGAACATGATCAAATAGATTGATTCAAGATCATCCTAACAATTGTTTTCTACCTTTTCCCTTCTCTGACAGAGAATTGTTGCATGTATTACTATCGAGATTTTCTGTAAAAAACAAACAAACTAGTAACTCAACATGATTTTATCTTCAAAAATGAGCATTTTGGAATATTCTGGTATGGTTTTATTGTATCTTCAAAGATTAAGCGAAATAAATCAAATAAAATCATTAGTCATTCATCTATGATTCCACTCGAGGGACAAAGGAAACATGTTAGTAAGCGTTTTTCAGTTTTGTTTTCCACACTTCCAAAAAAATAGCTTTATTGTTCACACACAAACAAAAAACGAGTGAGAGAGAGAGAAAATTTCGTACAAGATATTAAGAACAAGACCAGAATATGGTGATTGGATCGGCTTATCTCTTTTTCTTTTACATCAATCAATTCCATACAATACCACCATTACTAATAGTAATACTTTACGGTGAACATTTGGCATTTAACATTTGACATTAAAGAGAACATATTCGTTTATTATTGGCCAAAATACAGACGGAGTCTGTGTGGGAAAAAATATTACACATTTGCTTTTAGTATTTTTTATTTTATTTATTGAACCCCTTTTCCTTTTACATTTAAAAAAAAATACCGTTTTCTTTTCTTTCTTCATAATTTAATACAGAAAACAATAATAATGACCATTAAAGCAGTTATCTTTGATATTGGTAAAATATAATATTATAATCTTGATATATATATTGATCCGTGTTTCTTTAAAGGTGGTGTCTGTGTTGGATCACCTATGGCTGGTATCCATCGTTTCGAAGAGGCAAATGGTTTACCTAGAAATTATATCAATGTTGCAATGTAAATATATAATATTAAAATAAACAGCATGATAATAACTATACATTTGTAATAGTGTAAAGCAAGGCGAGCACGGTGCCTTTCAGGTACTTTACAAAAAAAAAAAATACATGTCATATTGAATGGTTAATAAACATCATGTACAGAAATTGGAAAGAGGAGAAATCAAACTTCATGAGTTTTACAAGGCCTTTGGAGAACAGCTATCACATTCTTCTAATAAAGAGCATTATAAAACTTATCTTGCCAAATCTGGAAAGAGTAAGATATCAAGGGGCATGAATAGATCGATTTATTTATTTATTTTGTAAATAGAGATACCAGATGTAATTCCAGATGTCAAAATTGATGGAAAAGAGCTTTTTACTGCCATGATGGCAGAAACTGCACGTTTGGATCCTCATATTTTCAAGGCCATTCAGAATTTAAAAGGTATATATATATATAAAGATCTTGAAACAATGTCACTAAAGATGTATATATCTAGCTAGTAAACAATTTACAATTGCTGCATTAACCAACAACTTTGATTTGCCCGAAGATGATCTCAAAGAAGCTGAAGCTATGGGTGCAAGTGCTGCTAATCAACTCCGCCAATTATTTCATCATTTTATAGAGTCAAGATTAATTGGTTTAAGGTTAGCATAATGGCAAGAGAGAGAGAGAGAGAGAGAGAGAGAGAGAAAGAGGAAAATACTCAAACTCTTATATAGAAAACCTGATCCTAAAATTTACCATTATGCTTGTGATGTGATTGGTATTAAACCTAATGAGGCTATTTTCTTGGATGATATTGGCATGAATCTCAGATCTGCTAATAAACTTG
>VCJL01001056.1:0-12596 GCA_024139405.1 Backusella mclennaniae | reverse complement strand
TTTTTTTTTTTTTTTTGTGTTTTTTTTTTTTTTTTTTTTTTTTTTTTTTTTTTTTTTTTTTTTTACATGTTGTACCATGTTCCTGTTCTTGTTGCAACCTTTCGAATATCGTACTTAAAGCACTCGATCGGTGATAACAAGTACAATAAAATGGTGTCCCCACCAGCACCACTGCCCCACACGTAGATTCAACTTTTTGAAGCACTTTTCTATTAAGCACATTTTTTCTTAATCCGACCATTTATTTTTTGAAGATCTGAGAGCAACAACATTCGACGGGATTTTTTTTTTTTTTGTTTCAATTTGCCTATATCATTCACACTTCTCTTTACTGCTCCCCCCAAAATAAATAACAAATAATTTATTTATGAATGATAAGTCTATTCTTGTACACATGGTTTTCAGCCACTTTGTTTTCTTTTCCTATTTTTTTTTTTTAATACCAGTGTTAATCATACTTACCTTTCATATTAATGTGATTATATATGTTCTTGTATCCTTTTTTATCATTGGTCTATACTTTTAATAGCGTATAGTACCATAACCACCGACCATATAGCTTTTTATTACCTTGCATAATAATAATAGCTTCTGAAGATGAAATAATAAAACTTCTTTATTAAGCAATTTATAAAGTTTGATCATTATTTTAGCTATTAAACATAAACTCGTTTAATCCAACGATCGATCTTTTTTGAACAGAATAACCAAAAATGATAAAATAAAGTCTCCGCGCTTGTCACACGTTTATTGTTCATCTCTGTATCACCATTTTTAGTAAAGAAAAAAAGCACCCCCTTGATTTCTTATTAAACCGGCGATTTAAACGTTATTTTATTAATTTTTTTGTCTGCGTAATAAGTTACGTCTTACTTTTAAGGCATTTGCACCAGCACCCTCAGTGGATTCCACTGTTAAATAAGGAGAAATAGAAACATTTTTGTTATTGTTCCTATAATTGAACATCGCCCATAATGGTAATTGTAATTCCCCTCTAACTATACTTGAAACATATTCCAGTGACTCTTTCGGAACAGGTGTTAATATAAGCAATGCATGGCGACTAGGATCGATCGTCCGAACAATGCCCAAACCATAACATGTTGTCGTGCTTGGTAATGGGAGCGGCTGATCTTGTGTATTAAAATAGTTTGGAGGGATCTGCAAAATAATAATTATAACAGGTATAAACATTAAACATGCCAAGTTTTTTCATGTGTGCTAAAAATACTATATTTCTACTACTTACAAATTTATTATTTTCACCTATTTCATTATTTGGACCTTTTTGCTTTTCAAAGTTAGAAACATCACCTACAAGAGCAACCATAGTACCATTTAAAGCATAAAACAATTGGTCCAATTTGACTTCTTCATAGATAACCCAAATGCTGTTTAGTCCCACACGCCAATCAATCGACCAAGGAATACGATCCATCATATGTGTATGATAATCCCATTTTGGATAAACATCCGTGTTTCTCGCTCTTTTGTTGAAAAAGTAAGATCCAAGTGTCATTTCTCGATGATCTGCAGCAGTATAATTACCAGATAGTGTAGATTCTGTTGTTTGCTGAATTACACAGTCGATAGAATGAGTAGTGGCTGTATCGTTACCAATCATATTGACAACATCGGCATTAAATGTCGCAGGTAAATTTCGATAGCGTAGCAATGCATGTCTTGTTGCAAAAATATCTGTGGGCGATACTTTTTGGATCTGATCCATTAGTAAATTGTAACCCAAACCTGATACCCAACCCTGTGTGTTGACCACCAATGGAATGTGTTTTGTGGTTTGCCAATGATCAACCAATTCCGAGAAACATGCAAGATAGTAATCAGGGTTATCCTTTGGATGGACTGATCCGAAAAAGAAGCTTCTTGCTGGTTCCAAATGCTGATGACTGAATGCTGGACCCAGGATGGGCTGAGTAATGTAATGTAAGGATAGCATACCAGATGGTGAAAATTCAGGCTGTCCCAAGTCGGTCTCGATATAAGCTACACAGTCGTAGACCGAGAGTAATCGATTGACGTAGTATTTCGTAAAGGTAGATTTGCCGGTATCCTTTGCACCACATACTATTGAGGTAAATGCCTTGTCGTTTGATGCATTCTTCAATGCATAGTCGGCTCTACTTTGCCACGATGATTCAATATGAAATGGTCTTACACCAGCGACAGGTTCAAATAAAAGAGGTGAAAACCCGCGGATCATATTTATGGCCATATGCTTGTTTAATCTCTTTTGTTCGGTTTCCACTTTTCTAAACTTAAACATGTTTTTATATGCTGGGAATTGAATGTTCATACTCTGGAGCCCTGAAGTACTATTATCCTTGATCACCACAATGCTTTCAAATTCATTGATTTCTTGCTTTAATTCGTCATGAACAGCTTCAATCAAACTAAAATCAATGGATTCCGGTTCATTGTGAGGTTGACGTAAAGAAGGTGTATTATTGAGTGGGGTTGATGAAATGCGCAATAATGAATGTGTTCTAGTCGAAAAAACTGGATAGAAATGTGTAGGTAAATCTTCGTCGTCGTTTAATTCAGTTGGTATTTCTCGCCCTGATGATATAGTTGCACCCATCACTGATATTGATCCGTACAATGGCGCAGCTAGTATTTGTCCTAAAAACAAGATATCCTATATTGTTTTTATTAGCATTGTTGTATAATGTACATAAATAAATATATTTTTTTACCTCTCCCTTTTTTAGACCTAAAAACAAATAATGTTCCCCTTCCTGTTCCAAAATACAGCTATTATGTACAGTTGGTGTGAAATTGCTAACAGACTTAGCATCTATATATAAAGGACTAGCATAGAATGTTAATGTTGTACAGCATGCATAGACCTGTAACAACTTACTTTTTAACTTTTTTCTTCTTTGGTCGCTGCTCTTCAACAAGAGACGAAGGATCTGTATTCGTTGGTGTGACACCTCTACTATGAGGATCCACTTCCTCCACTTCCTCTTCTATATCATTTCCCGATACTTGATCCTCCTCTTCTTCCTCGTCGGTTATACTTGTAACCTCCTGTGGCGTTTCTGGTTCAGCCTCTGATTCGGAATCAGGTTCTACCTCTTCAGGCTCGTTATATGAGCCTGATTCAATAGCTGCTCTTCTTGCGGCTAAGGCACTTAAAGGTTGAGTGGCTTGTACCTTTTGCTTTGCCTTCCCCGATTCGGGTTCTGGTGAGAGTTCTATTGCTGGTGTGATTACCACTGCCTCCAACTTTCTAGCTTTTTTCATTGAAAAAGGTTATTTTTTATTGTTTTTAAATATCTCTTTTTTATTATTATTGTTACTTTTAACATTTTCTTCAGAAGTAGAAGCTGCCTTTCTCTTTTGTCGTGCCATTTTATGGTATAAAAACTAAATGTCAAAGTTAAAAAAAAATAACGAAAAAACAAAAAAGACAAAATGTGCAGTCACACGAAAAGCGTGACGCCTTTTCTGTTTTCATGCAAATTTAGCAACTAAATTTATTGCCTTTTGCGAACACACATAACATTGACATGCGCATAAAAATTTTACTTTCTTAGTTTGGTAATAATTTTATTAAAATAAGCCAAGAACGTGTTAATCGACACTTAACTTGGCACTACTTTATTAATATCAAGTTACAAAAACAAGAGGATGAACAACATGTATTGATCACGTGCTCTCAGATCACCACTACTTTCTCTTTCTCTTTGGGATAGCTATTTGACAATATAATAACACAAGGACCGTTTATAAAATAGCATATATATTGTTCAAAGTCAATTGGTCGCTCTTTTCTGAAGATCAAAACCAACGATTAATAATAGCAATAATAATACCAGCAAAGACGGATTATACTCTAAAAGTAAAGTTTATTTATAACATTCATTAGAATATCAACAAATATCGATGTTTTGCGGATGAGTTTCTAAAGGTTGATTATCACTTATTCTCAACATCATATTATTACATATACCGTTTATAATAAGTTATATATTAGGTATTATAAAAGATGTGAGTGATTATATTAAAGAAAACATTATGGTAGTGGCTTGTAATTTGATTAAATTTGTTCTGTGACACAAATTACATAAAAATAAAACAAAAAAGCTTATTTTCCCTCTCTTTCCATTTTTGAAAAATGGTGCTAACACATCTGTGCTCCTTGTACATCGATTATAATCTATCTGTGCACAACAAAAGAACATTTTATGACTTTTTAAAACACGATATAAAAATGTTAAATATATAGAAATAAAAACAACACTGACGTAGCACTATTTTTATAAATCCGTCTCTCGGGTTTACTTGGTCTTATATTCCGTTAAGCAACCTGTTTACTTCTTTTATTTGTTAAATTCTCTTCGGTCGCCTGTATGTTTTTAGAAAAATGGGCTGCTCTTTTGGGTGATTTACAAACCAAAGCTTAACTTTGATAAACTTTTCGCTCTTTTCATCATTCATATTACAGACTCTTCTGTATACTTTGTATTGTAAATTTTAGCTTTTTCTTGACTTTTTTTTCTCTGATAATAAATCGCACCCATTCAAAACTCTGGCTTCAGCTCTATAAAGATGATGTGCTTACCAAGTATGATACTATATTTCAACCAAAATGATTACATAGCTTGATATATGCATAAACTAGATCATCCGTTTTAATAAAATACCAGGAAAACGGATAATAAATGAAAAAAATGTAATACAAACGTTTAAAAAGAGTGGATTCCGAACTGTTGGAATGTATAATTACTTTATACGTAATTTTTTTTTATTTTATTTTTCTGGATGGACAAGCTGTGCCTTCTTTCCACTATCATTACATCATTATAGTTCCTTGTACACTTAATTATCTATTGAGCTTATTAAAATATTTATTTTATTCCTATTGTATGAAGACTTTATCTTGATTATTAACCCATACAAAAAATATAAAAATAGTTATTGTAATGATTTATTTCTATATAAAGGTAATTTTTTTTTTTAGCTTGAAAAAGAGAACGAGTGAGAAATAGGGAGCACACAAAAGGACTGTCAAAACATTTTTGTAGAACCATTAAGTATATTTTCTCTTATAAAGATAACCAAGTTTTATATATAGTAGAACCTCAGCTTTTTATAGTAGCACATCCGCAATTGTTTAGACATTAGTTTAAAAAGCAATGGCTAAAAAATCGACAATAGATAATAAGAATTATATATTATCGAGTAACATTGGGTATAAACTATTATTTGTTATCAATAGTAAAAAATGTTAAATACAAGGTCGAAATAAAAATGTGTTTCAAAACCCAATATATCATTGATTGAACTGACAACTAGTCAAAGTGATTTACAGTTGACTTGTTTAGGATGTGTAAAGCTATGTATTCATTGGAAACGGATATGACTCGGGATATTCAAGTACCTTGTCCCGAGTGACTGTATTTGTTTGTAGCACGCCTCTTTGTTTTAAAAAAAAAAGTTGGCGTTTTTCTTTTTATCCATGATATTTTTCTGGAAAGATGGAACAACCCTTTTTAGATCGAATGTTAACTAATATATACACATGATGGTACAAAATAGTTCTGTATTTTACATCTATTTTTTCTATATCATATGAAAAGGAGAAAATACAATGACCATAATTATTACAATTGTAAACTACTAATTTTTTTTAATATCACTTTGCATCATTTTAGAGCGATTTCCGTAAATGATCAATCTAGAATAAAAACATCTTTAATAATGCTTATTAAATAATAAGCTATTATATTATTTTTAAATGAAAGCATAATATTTCTTTTCTCGATATCAAAGCAAACAATGTAATTTTTTTTTAAAAAAAACAGAGGGGAAGAGCATCAGGTAAAAAAAACAAAGGTTCCAGACATGATGGACAGAATCGGTAAAATTTCTGAATTCCTATTTTAATATACACAAAGACAAATGACATGTAAAAACAGGGACAGCATCCTTACTTTAACTGGATAACCAAAAGCCAGCTGACAATTTTTTTGTAATTTAATATATCAACAACCAAGTGATTGTAAAAACCAATAATCCTCTTTCCATCCTATTTATTGAGAGAACTTTCAAAATATTGGCTTTTTCTCCTCTTTAAAAAAGCTGATGCCATACGAAGATGAGTTAAAAGAAGAAAAAAACCTTTTTTTTTTATAAATGATGTTAATATCATACGCTCATTGTAATCATTTGAGATGAGAAAGTTTATTAATAATAGAGAATTAATTACCTTAGCCACTTTGGCTTAAATTCATGAAATATCTAAATGGGAATTTAAAGTTTTTGTTCCTGATCATGATCGACTTGCCACAAATAACAATTTGTCAATGAAAAAAAAAAAAGAGGGGGGGGGACTCTGATGGCACACGCTGGAAGTACAAATGAAATCACACACACCTAAAGTGATCGAACCAATAGGTGTCGTATTTACTTTTATGATACACTGTAACAGGAAGTATAAGCTGAGAGTCTTAAGAACCGAAAATTGACGTAAATTTGAAAGTAATGGGAGAAAAAGTTGCAACTTTCATGTGGATTTTCGGAAGAACGAAAAAAAAAGGGTACCCCTTTTTTCGCAACTTTTTCTCATTTTTGTGGTTTAATAACAAAAAGTCAAAGTGAGTGTAGTCTCATATCAGAATGATGTACTTTTTTTGTTAAAACTTAACGAGAAAATGGATCTACTGACAAAATATTGAATTTGTATCCTAGAAATTCCCGTTATGAAATCAAAAGTTTTTTATAACACTACAATGATTAAAAATAATGCTTTATAAGAATGCCTTAGTATCTCAGTAAACTCACCTCTAAGAGGGAGTGGGATTAAAACAATGTAATTGTCGTATTTAGAATTCAGAATATTCCTTTAACCTGAATAAAGGGAGTCTAAGATAAAGTATTTGTGTATACGAGGGAACAAAGATGTCATAGCCTTGGGTCCATTGAATCCCCACTTTATTTAAATGAAATCAACAATATTTATGCCAGAAATACCAACCTCCCCTATATATGGCTATTACAATGATAAATATTAACTGTTAATGTAGCAGCTACAACTTGTTCTTAAGAAGAAGAATACTATACTATCCATTCATCATAAATAAAACGAAAATGCTATTAAATATCTCACTACCCCAAGTAAATTGATTTAATACGCAGTGTACCTCTCTCTATTATAGGATCATTTAAAGCTCCTTTGACTTAAGGAAAAGCTACATGTTATTTTAAATAACTATACAGTCTTTAAAAATGAGTGAATGTCCTTATGAAAATACCAGCACCGGCTTGGGTACTTCTAAATGTGATTGAATATCATATCAAAAATTTTGCCTTGGAACCGCCTTCAGCGTTTTTGTTGAATAAACGTACTAAAGACACAGTTTGTAATGGAACTTTTAATCGATGTAGCTAAAACGACTAGTTATTGCCATTCTAAAACCACAAAATTTATGAAGATTTGGTGTATTGTGCATCTATCGTTGATTAAACGCTATCATGATAAGATAATAGAGATTCAGTTGAGAATATCATATAAGGCCATTATTTTAGAGTTAATCATCAACTTTGGTAGTAAATTTACATTTTGAGAAGAAATTACTTTTTTTAACTTAAGCAAAACGAATAAAACATAACTTCAAATGTGCATTAAAGTTAGAGAAAAGCATTACTTTTATTAATGTTGAACACAGGTAATGAGGGAAAGCAAGACAAAAGAGTGAACTTTTGAATGTATATCTTTCTTTCGTTCTTTAGTAGCTCCCTTTATCTTTTAAATCGCACAATGATTACATAAATAGTTTTTTAAGCTTAAATATCTTTTTAGGTGCAAAACTAATTAAGCAGTGTATAATTGATATTTTATTCACATAATCCCCTTCCTTCTAGTATATAATTGGGCTTTGCAACCATAGCTACGTAATGAAAAGGTATTACACTACAAGTTAATGGCGTTAAAATATGATATTACCATAAAGCCACTGTTGCTTTTATATATAACTTTGGGAGGCAATATAATAAGGAAGGTCATGAACGTAAAATATTAATCTCAGTCGTTTCTGTAGAAGTATCAAAGTGAATGTGATTCTTCCCACAATTAAATTACTTATATTACTGACAAGTGATTTTTTTTAGTATGGATGTTATTATTTCTTAACAGTAATAAAGAATTGACTGCTTTACTTGTTTTCATTTTCTGGGATACTATAAATATATACACGAAACTATCAAAAAAAGATAAATAATGTTTTAAGCTAGGTCATTCAAAAAATAAAAGAATAAAAAGGTACTGCGGTCAGTGATATTGTAATTAGAAAAGAAATCTAAAATTTATCTGATCATACGCCCAATTGTAAAACACTTGGTGGCACCCATACTTTTTTCACTTTTCCCAAGACCCAATTGCCGCGCCAGCATATGGATATAAGGGAGACACACGTGGCACTATTCCATACTTATCATCGCGTTACGATGGGTCCACGGAATAATTTAATCAATGACAAAATTATTATGTGAGCAATTTTAACTCGCATTCCTTTTATTGTAATCGTAATCATTATTTTATCTTTGGTTAGCTTGTTAAGTAACAAGTGCGTTAATACATGGATTGAGAAGAATTACCAACTTTCATTGACTTTCCCTTTCTTACTTTATATTCCAAATTTGTTTAGACTCAAATTAATTATTTTTTACAAAAAAGGAAGTTGCTTGAAAAAAAGAAAAAGCACTGATCACAATCTTGCACAATAAACATTATTATCTTATTTCCAATTGAAAGTTTTTTTTTTTGATTTTTGATTTTGATTTATTGAGTCACCTTAACACAATGTTTTTATTTTTGAATTATAAAAATAACAAGGATAAAAATAATCAATAATAAACGTAATTGATGTCAACAAATGAAAAGGTAAAACGATGAAGTGAGAAGGAAAGAAAAAGAAGAAGAAAAAGCAAAGCTTTTTTAATTGTCATGTGCTCGAAACTGGGCGAAAAAGAAGAGATCGATTAAATATCCCGAGAATCCTTAATTGTATATCCTTTCTTCTTACTGTTTTTTATTCTTATTTATTATTCATTTTTTGGTACTTCTTTCCTCTTTCTTTCTCTCTCCTTCCCTTCTTTTATTCTTTCTTTCTCTCTCTCTCTTTTCTCCTTTTGCCTTTTTTGTTGCTTTTATATCAATTAATAGTAATAATAATAATAAGAAAAGGTACTTTATCTATTATTTTTGAAACTTATTGACAATAGCTACATTTACATTCACTAATGAGTTCATTTACTCCATATATAAAGTAGAAGAAGAAAGCAAGAAAAAAGACATTATACAAATAAATAAATAAAAAGTTTTTCAAATTTTCAAATTTCAAAATTCAACCTTATTAAATATGCAACCAAGGTACATCGTTTAATCATTTATTTATCAAAATTCGTGATGGATTTTAATGGTCATTATTAGTTTTATAGCAGATAAGCAGCCAGAGACACCACGACCTGAATCTTTGCAACCCCTTTTGTCAGAAAAAGTGGCCATTTTGCCTAATTTGGGTCGAAGGCATTCTTCATCACCATCACGTTCACCCAGCTTTACCACTTCAACATTTCACTCCAACAGCTATGCTACAGGTGGTCCAATGAGAAGAAGACGTGCAGAATCTATATTTTCGTTCGAGACAGGTCCAAATTTTTCAAATACACGCCAATTTCATGATTTGATTAACATGGATCAAACCAACAGGTAGGATATATATAGAATGAGTTATTGGATGTGTTTGTGTGCGTGTGTTTGGATATGTGTAATTTACTTTATATATAAAAATAGCTACCAGGTACAGGTTCATGCCAAAATGGATAAAGGGTTTTTCAGAGCTGATCAAGATTGGACCTGCTATCGCCGTAATTATTTTCAAGTTAGTTCAACATTTGACATTCATGGGATAAGCTACTTTGCGCAAGGCGGAGGGGGGCATGAGCTCCCGTGTTTGATAAGACATGCAAATACACATGAACTCTTTCAGGTTGACTTCTTTTCAATTGGCATCTCTGCTCGTGTTACAGATCATGACAAGAAAGTGGAGTTGGTTCAACATACACCCAAGCGTGACAAGGGTCCACAAGTCATACCTGAGCCACGACCCGTCCACCCTGGAGGTAATCTACATTTGGCTGCCATCGGTTCCAACATCAATATTGTAACCTTTGAACGCTTACAGTTCAAAACTGCCACTGCCAACAATGGAAAAAGAAGAGCAGCACAGCAGTATTATGAAATCGTTATTAATCTTTATGCAAACGTTAGTCATCAAAAATCTCCCATCTTGGTTGCTACTTGTAACTCGGATCCCTTAGTTGTCCGTGGGCGTAGTCCTGGGCATTACTCGGACTCCCATAGTCAGCGGAATAGTTCTTCACAACAACGACAACATCATATGTCTACTGCTTCTAGTAACAATAACAATAACAGTGAGGCTAATAGTAGTAATAATATGACGGTAAACTCAAATGTTTCAATCTCATCATCGTCATCATCGACAAGTATTGTGGGTAATGATCGTAATCGATTGGTTGATAAGTATCAGTTATCACCACCAATACCATCCCAACAACAACCACAACAGCAGAATAAGTATACAAATTTGCCAAATACCCCGATAAGTGAAATCGGTTCCTATGCATCATACGGCAACTTTCCTTATCAGGCTACTCCCAACTTTTCACCAGTTGTTTCTTCTCAATCTACGCCTTCCTCTTCAAATATCCCACATTATACTACAAATACATTGCCTTCACCAAATGGTCAGCCTTATTCTTATATGAATAATGTAAGTTGTATATATGTATGTGTGTGTTCTTATGGATTTTTTCTTATTTCTGTTGTAGGAATTTAATCAGCAACAGTCCCAAATATATCATAATAGTAGTAACCCGAACTCTTCTTCTCCAAAACCAGCTGACAAGAAATCTAATAGTTACTGGACCCAGCAACAACCTGAGTTCTCCAGATTAGGAGGTCACAGAGAGGTGGCCTATGGTCACTCATATATGGAGTCAACGAGTGATCCTTATAATCATCATCATCCTATTGATCCTGAAAACTATTCCATTGGACTTGACGCTGGACGTTCCCAATAGGTTTTGATATAACTATTCCTTTATACTATCATTTATTTACCCTTTTATTTATTTATTTCCTCTCCTTCCTTTTATTCTTTGTTACTTTATATTACTCATTTTTTTTTCTCTTTTACACATATACATATATATTATTTTTAAGCTTACAAAAGAAGAGATATGGCTGTTTTTTTTAAATCATCATATTTATACATATATTTTATCTAATATTCTATCATCTATTATTTATTTACAAATTAAAAGACATATGTATTGTTTGTTTAGATATATAAACTAAAGAAAACGTAAAGGAGTTAATATGGTATAAATATCCAAAATAGTTAGGCATTTGTTTATAACAGGATAAGATCTTTACCCAGTCTATGGGGAGGGATTCGTATTCTCTCATATGACTGTATTTTATCACATGGCTATGCTAACATAATCAAATACGAAAATATAAACATATTCTAGAAGATAAGTTAATCTTTATTTTTTTTCATTTTATAGAATGAGTGATTTCATATATATATAACTTCATTTATTTGAACATATGAGTACTGTTCCTCATGTGATAATTTCATCACTATTTTATAATTAGGAGCTTTTGAATTTATGGAAGGAGGATCCCGTAAACCTCCATTTAAACAGTTAAATAAAGACAGGTGACAATATATTAGGGTAGGGTGATTGAATGAATAGATAATGCCATTAATAGAATCAACAAAACATAACGTGGGTTAACTACTTAGTGTCTCAAATAAAACATTTGTTATTTGTTTTATTGTTTTATTCAGGGAAAAGTATTCGTGAATATTGTATTGATATACATATAACAATTGATAAATCATTATCTAATACATTTATTAGATAGCAGATATTTTTCATTGTTGTAAAAATAAAAATCATTCCAACCACTATTTGATTGTGACATGACTATTTTGGCTTTGATAAGAGCGAAATAGGCTTTTGTTGTAGAATATAAACAATATTCTATAATTGAATGTTGGTACAAATAAAATTCTACTGTATCTACTTCAACTTAAAAGTATTAAAGCACACGCACATATTTTAATGGCTATTTAATGAATAATTTGAAATTATGACTTATTAGGTTAGGGATTTATCGATTTACTTTTCTGATTTATAGATTGAAAAAAAGTTCCTTCAACTTGAATACTATTTTACTTATTACCACCGAAAACTAAAGTAACTTGTGTAAGAGTTTTAATTTGTAAATAGCGAAATATTTTTAAAAATAGAAAGGTAATCTACAGCATTTTAAATCAATTGTAATATATCACAGAATAGAATGTAATGTAGTTCTCAATTTTAGAATAGTTTTTCAATACACCTCGTGGCTACTAATGCAAGGTGTTTGAGCTTTTAAAATGAAAGTAGAAAGACTCCAACGAGGAATATGAAAAAATTTCCATATAATCGGAAGTATGTAAAAGTAGTTAGAATATTCCACGACTTACATATTT
>VCJL01001050.1:28618-39933 GCA_024139405.1 Backusella mclennaniae | reverse complement strand
TTTTTTTTTTTTTTTTTTGTGAACACAGTGATTTTTTTTTTCTTAGAGTGAAAAGTAAATCCATAAAAATTAATGCATGGTACTATTTGCGCACAATAACTACAAATACTTACTTTATTTAGAAATAGAAGAATATCATTGACGGTTTCATTGGTACTCACTGAAATAGGGCTTAAACAAAATGAAGGTGCAGAAAGGGCGGGCACATAATCAAAAGACCGCCCAGGGGTTATTTATCTAGTGCTTCCACTCTCAATTTACCGATTTTTTGAAAACACCGACCAATTTTTTGAGAAAAATTGCGCACTTGTGCGAGGTTAATTTGGTCAGATATTTGAAGCTAATTTGTCCAGCTTTTTCAAATAAGTTGACCAACTTTTTGAATTTTTTAGTTTGCGTATGAAAAAACACAATAAAAGTTTTATTTATAACATAATTTACTAAAGCATTGACTCAAGGGCCAAACACCTATCAAAAAATGAAACAGAATGCTTAGCCCAATCCCCAGTTGCCCGTTTTACTGACTCAATAACTCTAGCGCTTAAATTATCTGTTGCAGTGAGACAGCCTTCTCTCTTTACGCTAGCTTTGACTTTCGACCAAAAAAGTTTAATTGGATTTACAAAAGGTGAGTAAGGAGACAAGTAAACAGCTTTGTATCCGCGACTTTCAATGAGTTCTTGGACAGCAGGGACCTTGTGTATAACGGCGTTATCTAAAATAAGATAGCGACCAAACATTCCATGCTTGTTAAGTGTATCCATAACATTATTGATAAATTGCATCAAGTGCTCGCTTTGCGTACCAATTCTTGCATTTACCTCCGGTACTTCAGCTGCTCCACCATCATCTCTCTTTCTCTTTTTATTAGAAGCGCTTTTCTTCTGAACAGCCTTTGGCTTGCGCAAGTTTAAGTCAATTGCTCCTTTCTCACATATCGCCCTAATTATAGTGATGATAATTCCTCTGTTTGAAGGAGGCACAATTTGAGTTGGTAATACCTTTTTGGTACCTGGCAAACGCTTCTCTTCATCATCTTTATAAGTGCTGCTTTATTTACGTATACAATCATTCAAATGTTTGTTTTTAATTTTTCACTGCTCCTATTCGAAGTCTCTGAGCTGGTGCTGGTCTCAGGCACAAGAACCTTTGTAAATTATACGTGTAAAAAAGGTATGAAAAATGTATGAAAAAAGGGTTTATTGTGAGCTAATGGTGTTTATAATACGAGTTTGTAAATTATGCATCCAAACAAAGGGGTCTTATGAAAGTCCAAAGTAACATATAGGTTGATAATGGATAAGTCATAGAGAGTGATGAAATGGAACTCCATTTAACTACACTCATTAAGTATCAACAGTCTCCAATATTTAATGAGATGTTTAAGGGATGCTATCCTCGAATCGACTTGCTTAAGGTTTTGAATGTTCGCCAGAAGGAGGTAGACATGAATTATTTGCAGTGTGCTATCAATACTTTCTTCGGTTAGATTTTCACTGCTACTAACGGTCTGGGAAAGATAGAGTTCTACCCAATCGATACATGATTCAGTATAACCAGTTTCTTTATAGGAATTTGACTCCATTTGACGCCAGAAGAGTCCAAAGTCGTTCTTGTCATTAACACCACCTTGATATGTTTGAGCGCGAGAAACAGAAGTAGGGGATGAAACCATGCGATTGCCATGGGAGGCCGTATCAGAATTTTGGGTGTTTGTACCAGAATTTTGAATTGCAGCGTCAGAATTACGGGTGACGGTATCATATTCCTGGGTGATGGTATCAGGATCTTGAGTTATTACGGTATCGAATTCACTGGCGGTGGTATCAGAATCAGGGATGGGGTTATCATCGGATGAGGTAACACCCTCTTCGTCATCACTGGCTTCATATGGCGAGGAAGTTGATCGGTCGTTGTCGTATTTCGACTTCTCTCAAGATCACTCTTTTATACTTCCGACCTGATCTTATCATGTCTTATGTCTCGGGGACTTTAACGTTCTAATTCACATTTATATACCGAACTTTTTCTATTTACAATGAGCTCTCTCTCACTTTCTTCACTAATAAACGAGAACAAGAGACTCACTTCTTATAATTTTGTTTTCTATTACTTTATTTTGTATCGCTAACGCTCACAGTCGTTGGTAATTGTGTTGAACCAATTATCCCCAGAAAATGTCCAACCGTTTTCGTCGAACACACAGTCTTTGTACGTAGGATTCAGGCCTTGTTTTTTCTCGTGCGATAAACTTAACAATTTATCCATAATTGATGACGGAGGGGCACAGCCAAACAGGTAAATAGGTAAAGCAGGTTTTGTGTTTGAAGGAGGGGTATAGTAAGAGTCACGAATCCGATAGATACGTGGATCAAGGTTTGTTTCATCGTTATTGGCTCTTCCAAGAGCTGTTTCCACAGAGTGTTTGGTAGCCAGAGACACTTCAATGGTATCGGCAATACAGTACATAGACTTTCTGAATGTCAACAGCTTACTCAAGACATCAGTATAATTATCCAAATCAGCAATCGTAGAGGGAAGAGCAAACTGAAACTTGGGAACCTTTAAGTATAGACCATCAGCATCCAAGTGAATACCACTAAAGAAACAAGAAGAGCCACCAATTTGAACAGACCAGCCCATACTAACATTTGATTTGTTTCGAGGAATTATTGAAATAAGGTTGTCCAGTATGTCCTTTGATTCTCTGTTTAGTTTTCCTTCATCATCTATGATTTTATTGTCTCCATCGTGGCTTGCAATTTCACCAGCGCATATATCAATGTCGCGATTGTTATGTCTAAATAGCAGCCTAAGATCAATTTTGAAGCCTGTTATTTTAGATGTATTGGGCAAATGTGCATAAAGTTGAGATTTGTTTTCAGCAGATTTATAATATGTAGTTTCCCCACTAATAACAAACCAATCTTAGTCATTTATGCCTACAAGTCATTTACTATTACTCACGTTTTAATCTTGATGTTTCCAGAGGCGGGGAAGAGATACTCAAAGAAATTGGACCATACTACACGTAAATAATCATTTTCGGAGAAAGCAGGAGGATCAACTTTAATCAACATAATGGGATGCATCTGTATGAGGTTTAGCCTAACATCAATTAAATCAATATACTGATTAAATAATTAAAGTATCCTATTATCAGAGACTTACATATGTTCACATAATTTCAAACAAAAGAAATGTTGTTTTTTAAGGTGTTTTGGGAATATTTGGTAAAGATACTTCAATCCAAAACCAATATCTCTTGTATTTGTAATGCTCTAAAAAAAGAAACGAGTTATTTTGCGTTCTATTTAGCTGCTATTACTGTTTACTTAGAGCATCCCCAACGGTTTGCTACATTTTTTTTTGCTAGATTGGCCAAACTTTTTCAGGGCCAGATTTATTGATTTTAACTTTTTCTCAAAAAGTGCGACACTCTTTATTTTTTTAGTGCGACAACTTAATTTTTTTTTTTTTTGCGACATCATTTTGGCAAACACTGTATATATACAAACACAGAAAATGACTTGTTGAAAGATCATGAAATTAAACATGTCAGATATATATAAAGAGGGCGCAAACATGTCGAAAACATATCTTGGAGAAGGATTATACGGGATGAGTTGTAACTGTTCAAGCATCTTTTTCTAAAATGATACACACTGAAAATGAAATGGAGATTTTCATCCACAAAGTGGATGGCTTATAGATGTATGTGTATATATAAAAAGTAGATATATATATACAGCCCAAGTCTTTTTATTGTTATTATTATTATCATTATTATTATTATTATTATTATGTTATAGTTATAATTATTGATATATGTATAATATGCCTATTGTCATTATAAATGCCACAATCCGTGTATTCACGGTGAAACCGAATTCAAATACTGTTGTATAAAATTATAGCTTTCACTAACACTATCATCCACCGCTGCATGATCCTCCTCCTGTTGTTGTTGCTCCTCGTCACCTAGTTCTTGTTGCTGCTGCTCGTCTTGGCCCCATTCAAGTTCCTTTGTAGGATTTGAAGACTGAGCTCTAATAATGCCCAATTCGTGCAAATACAGTATATCCAAGTGAGGCGAATGCACAGGTATAGATGAGCTCGGTGACGATAGCACAATCTCAGGGAAATCACGAAGTGCAATGTTGCAGTTTTTCAAACCCAACAAGACCAACTCCACACAACTTACCACTAAGCTTCGAAGACCCTTTGAGGTGATACCAAGCGAGAATGATAGATCAAGACATTGTATGTGTGGTAAATAGGTAGAAATAGCACTTAATGATTGGTCTGAAATATCGCATTCGAACAAATAGAGTCTCTTTAACGTGCGATACTGCTTTATAAATGGAATCATCACATGATCGCCAATCAAGGCACTGCCTGAAATCGAAAACTCTTGCAAATAGGGCAAATAAGGTTGTCCACCCTCCTTTGATGTGAATTGACTTATAAAATCCATCGATATCTGGCGACAGCACACCAGGTTTAAATGTGTCAGATAAAACAATGAGCAGATATCACGTGCTGTGTCTTCAGCATCCAGCCATTTGCATCCTGCCAAGTCTAGATATTCAATCGGCAACTCCACAAATGGCAGCAGCGTCATGGACAACAGGTTGGGGCACGATGCCAACGTCAGTCTTTGGAGCTGTTTGCAACGACCAAGGTAGTGTGCAGAGCGATATGTGATGGGAGATGATTTTATATAAAACGATCTGAGCTGTTTACAGTATCGAGACACCAATTGTATGCTTTCGTCTGTAATGTCTTCGGCTTTCTTTAGCTCAAGCACCTCTAAACTGGGTGTGGACCGCATCAAATGTATTAAATCTTCATCGTGTATTGTCAATTTGACGCCCAAACTCAATGTGCGAATGTATTCTCCCCATTGGTGTTTGGCGAGCTTTAAACAGCGGATGAGTTTCTGTAATGAAACCGTTGACGATAAAACAGGTTCACGCCATAACTCTGGTATCGCAGCGTCATGGAACTCTTTGTTTACGAATATGCAATTGAATTTGGCTGTTTGTTTTAACAGACTACAAATCAAAGAAAGGATTTCTCTCGGAAGGTCTTCTAATTGAGACATGATGAAACACAAGATGATTAAAAGAAAAAAAAAGCAGTGGTTTCTCACTGTCTCGCAAAAAGTGTAGGCTAAGTGTTTTATGTGCATGTGTGACTGATGCAGAATATATTAGCCAATCAAATTGCACTTATAAGGACAACATTTAAAAATAAACTCTTGCATGCAAAGCAAAGAAAAGATATTTTGAGAAATAAAGTAGTTATAATTGAGAAAAGTACAAAGAATAATTGGGAGAAAATGTAGCGCTATTTGTATGATGGATAAAGAAAAACGCCTACTTGAGATTTTGGTTTGAAGGACTAGATGTTTGATTGTATTCTGTCCAGCTCTGAAACACAGCTTCATATATTTCTATGATTGTATAATACGGGAATTCGTTTTGGATTCTCCATCGTTCGATGCTCATAAAGCCATAGCAGTCTTCAACCACTCCTTCAGGCGGATCAACATCATTAGGACCTTAAGGTGATATAAAGTGTAAGAAATCCCAGTTTATAAAGTAAAAGCTTTTAAAAAGAACGTTATATATTCACCTTTGGTAGCCTTGGCTTGTGCATATTTATTCTTTGCATATAATAATCGGAAACTACGTTTTAGCAAAATACATTGACAATTTACATACAATATTCAATAAAAATAGTTTATCACTGTACTTTACTCACAATATTGAATACAGGAAACACCGCTATAGTTAAATCCCTCTTTAATATCGCACTGCTTGTAACAAGGATGTTGAAATCCATCGTTACAAGTATAAGTTTGCTTTTTACGTCACTAGAGCCCGTCTGCTTTATAATTGCCATCCATTGAAAGTGACTCGATTTGGGTATCTTTGATCGCTTCTCAGGCATATATTCCACATGTTAATATCAAAATAAGATTATGCGATTGGGCGATTGTTCCTCAGAACCGGATTAGACCTAATAACTAGCAAGTATCTTGCACTGAGGAGAAACCATCCAATCACACGATCCTATTTTCATCAATCAGTGATTCAGTAGTATGCTCACAAGTATGTTATGCATGAGGTTAACAATATTCTAAGCCATCATTCGTATTATATAAAGTTAAAACAAGTATATAACAATTGTTTAACGAGTGGTTCTTTTTGATTGAAATACAAGGATGTCAAAATTTTATTTAAGGCTTAGACATTACATTGGTGTCATTCTAATTTAGTTTGTATTATATGTGACAATCTACATTTTAAACGCTTCATTGCCAACGTTAATAAATTTAATAAAACGAAAAAAGGTTAATTTTTTTTTAGCAAATTATTAAAAACTAATTGGTGGGTATCAGGAAGTCAGATAGCAATCCGGACCTGAGAGAAGGGGATATTTTTTATGCTCTTTGGATTTCTTGATTAATTAGTTATGACAGGTGGTCCTTTTTTTAACTGTTTTTGACAGAATACCTAAAGCGGGTTACTTGACAGCTTTTTTTTATTACCATTATTTTTGTTCACTTTTGACAACGGCTGTAGAGACGCTCATTTTTTTTTTCTCGTCAGCCTTTTCTCAATAATATGAATATTTCTCATTTTCTTGAAAAAGACAGTACATATTTTTCTGGACAATAGAATTGCCATCACGAAATTAGAATAAGCAAGCTATTCTTGTTGTTCATTTGGTTTAATTTGGCAAAATTGTGTTAGAAGACTTATTTTTCACTTTCATGCAAATCGATATGCACATATGCCTGGAATTACTTTTTATTTTAATGGTAAAAGTATACTTTGTATTGAACCATAGTGAGGGGCTTGCGGTAAACATATAATCTATTTTGTGTTATCACTAATCGTGATCTTACCTCTTATTGCACTTGTCGCTTTTGAGTTCTCCATATTGGAGAAGAAAATACCAGTTATATTATGCATAAAATCGGATCATCCTCATCGCCATCGGGGTCTCTTGATGACATCCTTCTTATCAATATTATTAGCGGCTTGAATTACATCACTATCTTTTATTCACTGCCTTTTCATCCGCTGGTTAAGCATTAAACCAAATATAAATAATATTGCAAGAACGGGTTATAGAACAAAATATATTTGCTTGGCTTTTTAACTAGACCCAAATACACCGGTTCATTTCCATCTTTTGATCATATCCATTTTTTTTTAATTGACTAAGTGTACTTTGGGTCATATTAAACTATATATAACTAAATTGGGTAAATTGGTGCTTACTTGGGATGAGAAGAAAAGACCTTTGTAGCTTTAGGTGATTTTGCCGAAAACCTGTTTTTCATGTACCTTAAAGTATTTTTCGGGCTAAATTAATCTTGGTCAGTTTATTTAAATTTTATCACATGACAGTGACTGATGTGTGAAAAAAAAAAAAAGACTGGTATAAATACACTTTAAAAACCTTCTTCTATTTCCTCACCTTTTTTACACTTCAAATATATCAATTATGAGCGGTATCCCACAACTCGAAACTATTGAAATTACCGTATACCCTAACGGCGTCACTGTAATCGCCCTTAATAGACCTAAACGCTATAACGCCCTTTCGCCTCAGGCTTACAAAGTAAGGGCAAGATAACATTCTCACGCGTAATCCATATGGGACTTAGCCTATTTGCTTGTTATTTAGGATTGGCTTTCTGCTTTCCAGTGGGCTAGAGACTGTGATGATGTCAAGGTCGTCGTTTTGACGGGTCGTGGAAAGTTCTATTCTTCTGGTCAAGAATTGGGTATGCCAGACTTGGGAGACGATCCTATGGAAGAAATGAATCGCAGAGTCAATACCACAAAGTAAGCAAATAGAGAGAAACGGAATATCATTTTTTTTTATCTAATTCTTTTATTATTTTTAAAAATAGGGGGGTCGTCACTGAAATGATTCATTTCCCAAAGTTGTTGATTGGCGCTGTGAATGGTAAGTGGACCGGATTTATATGGGGAACGTTTGATCTGATATAAAAACATGGTGATATTGCATAAAATAAGGTCCAGCCATCGGTTTTGGATGTACAACACTCGCTCTTTGTGATGTCGTTTACTCTGTACCTGATGCTACATTCAACACACCCTTTATGAGATTCGGTAAGTCTATTCACATCGTCAAGTCCTTCTTTTTTATAACAATGAGTGGGGGTGGATTTGTATAGCTTTTTGCGCAGAAGGCTGTTCATCCTATTTATTCCCAAAGTAAGTTTTAATCGCTAAAATAAAATGACTTGTCTTTTAAACCATTTATTTTAAAATGATTTTTTTTTAGGATTATGGGATCTACAAAGGCAAATGAAATGTTGGTAAGGTTACACACGAAAAAAAGTCAAAAAAGCCAAAAAAAAAACTCTTATATAATCTGTGAAATTAGCTCATGGGAAGAACTTTCCCTGCCCAGGAAATGGTCGATTGTGGATTTATCAGCAGACTTCTTCCAAAAGAAAATTTTGACAAATCTGTCTTGGATTTGGCAGCCGGTGCTGCTGAATTTTCTGTAGAAGCCTTAAAAGTAACAAAGAAGCTTGTTCGAGGTATTGATATGGACCTTTTGGATAAAGTAAATGAGAAAGAAATGCATCAATTGATCGGCCGCATGACAAGCAGTGATTCTCTTGAGAGTATCATGAAGTTTATTGGTAAATAGATTTTATTATTTTTTTTCTTTCGTAAAGTTTACTAATAAGGAGCCATTAGAGGAGGGACAAAAGAAAAAAGCTGCCAAAGCCGGAGCCAAGTTATAAACTTGAATTTGATTCAATTATCAAATAAAATAAATTGTAATATAATAACTATATAATTTGCATTTTATCTGAGAAAAAGTCTTTCTAATTTTAGTATCAACCCTTTTTCCGAAGTGCTTTATACATAAAAAAGATAATAAAAGATCAGCATGCAAGCGAATAAAAAGGGAATTGAAGAAACCCTCTCTCTTATCCAACCCCCTCCCCTCATTTTACTCCTGCCTTTCTTCTTGTTCCTTTTTATAAATGATAAACTACTTTTTCTTCTTGTTCCTTTTCTTTTTTTCTACTTTGTTGCTTTCCGCCTTTTTTTTTAATTACTTTTAAAGATGAAGCTCTCAATTGCTGGTTCCGTTGTAGCTTTGATAGTCTCTGTATCAGCTCAAAATGCCTCAGTTCCTCTTAGCTCGAACCCCGCACCTGTTGCTTCACCAGCTCCATCTAATGCAGCTGCTGCTGGTGCTCTTCCCGCCCCGGCACCTTCAAATGCTATTTCTTCTTGTGCTGTAAAGGCAACGTAAGTAGATTATTTATTTTTCCTCAAAAGAGGAAAATGAGGAGGATGGAAATCATTGCATACATCTTTAAAAGCCAATGGTAAATCTGATCCCCTAACTTTTTTTTTTATTACAAAAAATATAGCTTAGATCTATGTCTACAAAATGAAGATAAATATATCAAGCTCTGTGCTGAAAATGGTAATTACTAAGAGAAAAAAAACAATCGAGTATTCTGTAATGAGACAACTAACATATCATAACCATCTAGATTACGCGTGCTTGTGTAGAGTATGTTTATCCTGATTTGTCAATACGAGTATAACTTTTAAATTTAACTTTTTCTAAAAAAAAAATAGTGGCATAGGGAGAAACTTAGTTGCTGGAATAACTGCCCTAAAGATGAAGGATTAGCCAACCAGGAGGGTGTTGTCTCCAGCTTTTGTTCAATGCCTGGTGCTAATGTGTAAGATACTATAAGAACATTATAATATCTAATGCTAAATATAAATATGTAGCTCTATTACTCCATGGACAAGTACAGCACCAGCTACATCTGTACCTATTATGCCAACAAGTAGCATTGCAGGTACTGCTTCTAGTGTTGCTGCAACCCCTACAAATTCAAAATCCAGTGCATCTTCATTGACAATCGGTCAGGGCACTCTTGCTTTTATCGGTGCTGTATTCTCTTATGTCCTTTCCTAAGGCACCATCACTTGATGACTTGGCTTTTTTTTTAATTTATCGTTTTTTTAAAAAAAACATACAAAAACAATCGTTGAAGAATACAAGACCTTTTTTTTTTTTTAAAAAAAAAAGTTAAAGGTTTTAAAACTCTTTTTGTTGTGGATACTTTTTTCGCAACAAAAAATAATATTTTTCTCGATGTTCTTTTTTCTCAATTTTGCTATGTAATCATTATTTTACTTAATACATATAAACGTTCTTTTTACATCAAAACATTATTTTTGGGCAGGTGTTACATTTGTGAGTAAAGTCAATTCTGACGTGGAAAACAGAAAGTTAGTTTTTGTTGAGCGATCAAGAGAAAAGGCAAAACTTATTTGTTGTTCAGAGTTTTTGGAAAATAAATAAATAAAATCTATTTTTCTTCTTCTTTACTTAAAAAGAGAGCACACACTGTAGAATGTTATACAATAACAAACAAAAAAAAATTAATCGATAACACAAACTAAATGCACATGTTAAGAGCAAAAACTTCCAAGTAATGGGCCACACACGGGTGGCCCATTGGTCTTGCATATTTAAAACTAAAATTAAAAAAATAGTTGTACTGTGACCGTTGTACAAAAAACAAGCCATTCGCAACGGCAAACCCAAACTAAAAGTAAGGAAGAAAAGGAGTAGAAAGAAAATTACCTTTACTTTTTTTTTTTTTTTACAATTTATAAAAGATATCACTTTATATAATGGAGATGATTTTGAAAGGTTTTTATTTATGCATAAATGACATGAAAGGTTAAAAAAGAGTTTTATATTTAAGCTTCTATTTTACGTAAAATTTATAATGTATAAATAAACCATTGTTTATGCTAAAGGGCTAAGCCGATTAGGTCATGATGTAAAATAAAAAATAAAACATGGGCAATGTTCTATTAACTTCAAAATAATAATAATAACAAAATGCCGCAACCTTTCCTTTTGGGCAAAAAAAGAAAAAACTAATGAATAAATATAAATACACCTTATTCCCTCTCTTCTTCTTGAACGAAATATTATTAAAAATTAGATATGTCTATAAATATTATCATCGTAATAATTTTTGGTTTAGCTTACAATTCAGTACGTGCTGCTGCACCAGATCTGTCACAGTATCCATACCTTGGTTCACTAGAATTTGATTGTTCATCGGATAAAGATGTATGTTGATCCTAAAAATTTTTAAAAAAAAAAAAAGTGTTGCTAACATTTTTTTTTTCATAGTGGGTGATTCAAACAGGAATTGGTTCTACCAATACCAATTTTCCTATGCGTCTCGATACCACGAC
>VCJL01001046.1:5124-19367 GCA_024139405.1 Backusella mclennaniae | reverse complement strand
TCCTTCAATTTTTTTTTTTTTTTTAAAAAAAAAAAAACAATTACAGATAAATTGATGATGGTATATATGATATTCTATTTTTTTTCTCACGTACTAAATTGACTCATGCTTTATTCCTATAGGATGCATCGGGTTGTTATAGGTAAAATCTTTCAACATCCAAAAATGACCAATGCAGAAAAAAAAAATTAAAAGTCAAGTTAGGTTTCTATACTCTATATCTCCCACTTTGGTTGGTAGCATCAGTACCATTTATCTATACAATCAACTTCAAAAAGCAAAAAATAAATATGCAACTCCAACCATTCCTGGATTCGAATCTGCTATTATTTCATTACAGAGATATAGATATGTAATGATATTACTTGCGTTTCTTGAAACATTACTCTGGTCCAACCAAGTGCTAGTGCTTTCATTAGATTATACTCAAGATAAACTCCTTGATCTGATTCACTTTGTTTCGTATAGTATATTATGGGTATATATAAATTTTTAACATTTATTGATTTACATGAAACCTAATTAAAATATAAATCCCATTTTAACAGGCTTTACTACTGATCTTATCCATTTGCTCACCCAATAGAAATTACTACAACCGCCAATATTTTACACCATTTTTTACCTTTATTTATGCTCTTACGTTTTTCGATGCCATTTATCAGATTTTCTCAATCGAATCTCCAGAAATATTTTATTCTTTGAATACCTATCTTTCGCTTTTCTTGCTCCTGCTTGCTGGCTTTACACCCCGCCCTGTTCACCCTAGAGATGTCAACGCGATAGAGACCGAACATGTTGAAATTAAGGACCGTGTTATTTATCGTGAGGTAATACACTATTCATTTATGTGGCACTTTGGGTGGTAGTACAATGTTAATATTTCTATATTAGAATCATATTCTAAGTCCTGAATCAAATGCTTCTATATTTTCGAGACTTACCTTTGAATGGGTATGCACAAATGTTAATCATGGCATATGGATATTAGTTATTTAATCCCTTTTTGTTGTTGTTTCTTCTTTTAAAAAAAAATAGATGAGTTCATTAATATTCCTTAGCCGTAAAACAACAATTGATCCTAAAAATCTCTATTCCTTGACCTTTCAGCAACTTCCTAGATCCGCCCATCAAGATTTCACTGAAACCTTAAACAAGATAGCAAACAATAAAATTGCACGTCGCCTCTATGAATCAAACAAGACAGAAATAGTTGGTCAGTTTGTTTTTTCTACCGTTGGTGTGATTTTAGGTTACCTTACACCGTATTTTCAACAAAAGCTATTGGAATTTATTGAGAATCGAGATGGCCGACCTATCCACCTTGCCTACCAGTATGTTTTCGGTGGTTTTGTAGTCACTGTCATCAAAACAATTGTACTTGGTATCTCTCTTTATGCGGGCCGTCGCTGGGACATCAGAACAAGAGGCATGCTCTGCGCCGAGATTTTTTCCAAAACCATGAAGAGGAAAGACATGTCTGGAAAAGTGATGCCTGGAGAGGATGAAGAGGATAAGGAAAACGCCAAAAAAGATGAGAATGCGTTCAGTAATTCTGGAAAGATTACAAACTTGATGAGCGTGGATTCTGACCTCCTTGCTGATTTTGGAAACTTTTGTCCAGTAAGATTTTATATAGATGGAAATAGGATTGTTATAACTAATGACTTGCATATAGTTTTTCTATAATCCTCCACTGGAAGTCATTATTGCTCTATGTTACCTCTATCAGCTTTTAGGAAATGCAACGTTGGTCGGTGTAGTGGTGATGCTGTTATTATTTCCTGTTACTGCATACATCTCTCATAAATTGACAGCAAGCTATTTTAACTTGACAGCCACAAAAGATAGCAGAAATGAACTCATTACCGAAATGTTGCAGGGAATCCGTATGATAAAGTATTTTGCATGGGAAAAGAACTGGATAGAAAAAGTTTCTAAAGCACGTAATGTGGAAATTGATCGACTGGTTACAAAGGTCAAGCTCAACATTATGATGAGAGTATGCTACCTTGCAGTGCCAGTCATGGTGACAGCAAGTTCCTTTATTTGGTATACTAAAGTTTCTGGTAACGAATTAACGGCAAGTGTTGCCTTTGTCAGTATCACCTTGTTTGAAATGCTACGAAAACCTCTTTTGATGATTCCTGATAATATTTCGTCCTTTACTGAGGTTTATGTGAGCTTTAAGCGTATTTCGAGCTATATGGATGAACCAGAGATTGATGACAAACACAAAGCACCGGTAGTAACAGTCACCCAAGGCACTTTTTCTGAGAATGTTCTTAGTCGTGTGGGATTCGAAGAGTCGATATTTGTATGGCATGGCCAAAGCAGTAAAGAATCTTCAAACTCTCCCGATTCATCTTGCTCTTCAGCAATCAATTCTGCCTCCGCTGACTCGACGTTAAATAATACACCAACCAAAATGTTTCAACTTGAAGTTCCCAAAATGGATTTACCCATTGGAAAATTGACATTGATTTGTGGACCAACTGGCAGCGGTAAAACAAGCTTTCTCCATGCCCTTCTAGGAGAAATGGATGTTATCTCTGGTCGCGCATACCTCCCCTCCAAAACCGTCCTTGATGTATCAAGCTATTCTCGAATTGATCCAGAGAACCCTAATCTCTATCTTGATCGCGTAGCTTATGCCGCACAACAACCTTTCTTACGACATGCAAGTATTCGTGATAATATATTATTTGGTCTTCCATTCGATCCGGTTCGCTACAAGAGGGTTCTCAAGCAATGTGCTTTATTGAAAGATCTTTCGATTCTCCCAGATGGTGACCGCACAGAAATTGGAGAGAAGGGTATTTCGCTTTCTGGAGGACAAAAGCAAAGGTAAAGTACTTGATTTTATTCCAACATATACACGATGAATAACAACACATTATAGAGTATCCTTGGCTCGTTCTGTTTATTCCTATGCAAAAACAGTTATATTGGATGATTGCTTATCAGCAGTTGATGCCCATACAGCAAAATACATCTTTAAGAACTGTATCACAGGCCCCCTACTCAAAGGACGTACAGTCATTCTAGTAACCCATCACGTTCGTCTCTGCATTCCTGCTGCCCATACTCTTGTTAAAATAGAGCGAGGAAATGTGGTGTGCTGTGATACTGTTGAAAGTATTAGACAAACTGGTTTACTTGAGGAATATGTTGGAACAGATGCTTTATTAGATAATCAGGTTGAAGACATTGTTGAAGATGGAGAAGAAGAGGACTTTGTATTGGACCTTGAAAACCAGAAAGATGTAGCCAAGCTTATACAAGAAGAAAAACGAGAGGAAGGAACGGTAAAACTCAAGGTGTATGCTACGTACCTAGGAGCCTGTGGTGGTTGGTTCTTCTGGATAACCCTTCTGCTCTTCTATGTGATTGCTCGACTTATCAGTTTCAGTGAAAATTGGTGGCTTCGAATTTGGGCCGCTGCCTATTCTACCGGTGGTGGTGACCAAAATGGATTATTAAAAACGATGAGCACTGGACTGGTAAACCAAGGGGTTTTTGAACCTTGGGTCATTGAAGAAAAACAACCTGTCAATGTTGACTATTACATTGGTGTATATGTCATCATCTGTTCATTGACTATTATCCTTAACACTGGAAAATTCATCTTTTTGTATTGGGGAACAGTTCGAGGATCCCGAGTATTGTTTAATGCTCTTACAAGACGTATCATTCATGCACCTATGCGATTCTTTGATACTACTCCACTGGGTCGTATTTTGAATCGATTTGGTAAAGATATAACGGCAATTGACATGCAACTTGCTGAATCTTTAGGAATGCTAATTGAGTGCACTACTGGAATTGCTGCATCTGTTCTGGTTATTACTGTCATCACTCCAGAATTCTTGACTGTTGCTATTATTATAAGTAAGTTTTTTTTTTTTTTTCTGATAATATGAAATTCGCAGAACTTTAACTTTACTACTTTACAGGTTTGTTTTACATCGTTGTCGGAAACCTCTATCGCCATATATCCCGTGATTTAAAGCGACTTAGCTCAGTTGGCACCTCACCCATCTATTCTCATTTTACAGAGTCTTTAACAGGAGTAATAACAATCCGTGCTTATGGTGTTGAAAGCCAGTTCATTAATACGCTTTATGAAAAGGTAAATGCTTTCGTCACACCATACTACTTTTTATGGATGTGTAATCGTTGGCTTTACGCTCGAGTTGAAGTTATTGGTGGTTTCGTTAGTCTGTTTACTGGTATCTTTTTGATTCTTAGTCTGGGGAAAATTGATGCTGGTATGGCAGGTATTTCACTTTTTTATGCTCGCGGTTTTCTTGAAAGTGTGTATTGGTTCATTCGACAATACACAACAGTTGAGATGCATCTTAATTCTGTTGAGCGTATTCAAGAATATCTTGAAATTGACCAAGAACCACCAGCCTTCATTGAAGGACAACGACCACCTGCGGCATGGCCAACAACGGCTTCAGTGGAGGTAAATAACTTGGTGGCACGCTATTCTGATGAGGCTGATCCTGTTTTGCATGGTGTATCTTTTACTACCAACCCTCATGAAAAGGTGGGCATCGTTGGGCGTACAGGTTCCGGTAAAAGCACATTGGGTCTCTGCATATTCCGCTTTCTGGAAGCTTCCTCAGGTTCTATCGTTATTGATGGTATCGATATCTCAAAGATTGGAATAGAAGATTTGCGTTTAAAGATAACAATTGTTCCTCAGGATGCTATTTTGTTTTCCGGAACAATACGTAGCAACCTGGATCCTTTTGACGAGCATTCTGACCGGGATTTATGGGGTTCTCTAGAGCGTGCCCATATTGCAAAACGTCCAAAATCTAATAAATCCAGCGTACATTCTACCGGAAATGCCTCGACAAGTGATTCCATCCAAGAAATAGAAGAAGAGTTTGTTTCAAATATTTCAAGTCTAGATCAAAAAGTCAGTGATGGAGGCAGTAACTTTTCGCAAGGAGAACGTCAACTGCTATGTCTTGCTCGAGCATTACTTCGAAATAGTAAATTAATCATCATGGACGAAGCGACAGCCAGTATAGATCACGAAACCGATACTAAAATTCAAGAGACCATCCGTAAAGAATTTGTTGAATCAACACTCTTAACCATTGCTCATCGATTACTAACTATTATTGACTATGATCGTGTATTGGTGCTGGATCAAGGACGTATTGTCGAAAATGATACGCCTTATAATCTTATTCAGAGTAATGGTATATTCCGATCTATGTGTGAACAATCTGGAGAGTTTAATACCTTGCTAAGTATGGCCACTACTTCTCATGAACAAAGGGAGCAGCAACAAGAGGAATCCCCAGATAATCATGCTATTGTATATTGATAAAATTAGGGTTTATTGGCAATAAAAAATCACTATATTTTTTTGATGACACCAAGCGACTATTCGATTAATATCCTCATTATATGAAATCCTCTTTTTTTTAATATTGCTTTTCAATGATGTAAAAAATATAATGGAAGAAAAGAAGGTTTTTTATAGAAAAACCACTGGGTGTCCGGCGATTACAATTTCAAAAAAGGCAATTTGTGATTAAGAGAAAAAAGAGCCCCCGGACAGCCCGCGGTTGAACCATAAACACAAGAAAATCCCCGGAGCTTGTGGAGCGCTGTCATTTTTTACCACAGCTTGAGGTTCAAATTGGCAAAACTTGTACATCTAAAAATTCCTTTTTTTTTCCTCTTGAACAACTTGGATTCAAACATTTAAAAACCAAGGATGGGCTACAGTGAATGGTCTGATGATGAAAGTAACTCACGTCGTGACAAGTTTCGTCCAGAGCGTGAGAAAGGTAGTAATGCGGATGACTACGACACTTACAACAGAAAAAAACGTACAAGAAGTAGCCCAATTCCGCCTGAGGGTATGCAATCCGTTATATAAACCATCTTTTTTATTTATTTATTTATTACCATTCTTTTTATTTATTTATTTTATTTATCTATCTACTCTTTCTTCTTATTTCCTCACTATTTCTTTAACATAAAAAAGAACGTCGTTCTAAAAGAAAAGCGTCGTTTTCACCACCACGTGCCCACGCAAACCCTCGAGGAAGAAACTCACATGAAGGAGATTCCGATTATTACATTCCTAATTATGCTCGTGATGGGTATTCTCCAGCACCACGCTATGGAAATAAGCCCCATAACAGCAACTACCATAAAACCAGCCACAAAAGCAATAACCAGTTTGGGTATGGTGCTATGGGTATGTAAATATATTAATATTATACATATATGCTTCCGTTTTTTACTCATTCTTATTACTACAATAGATATGATGGCAAACAACTGGCCTAATATGGGAGGGTGAGTATTTTTTGTTTATCTATTTAACTCCTTATTTCTCTCTCTCTCCTTTATTTACGCTTTTTTAAGGTTTACGATAGATCCTAATCAAGTTGACTACTTGGTTCCGTTTAAACAGTTCTCTGAGTACACACGTCGCACTGTAAGAGGACGTATGGATGACGATGAATTACAAAAGCGATATTCACAGTACAAAGATAGCCTTACTAGTCGTCAGTTGACTCAGTTCTTCAACACAAACAAAGACAAGGAATGGTTCAAGGAAAAATATCACCCTACAGTTTCGCTCTCACGATGTCAAGACACCAAAGAACGCAGGCAGAAATACTTGGCCAAGTTTTTAACAGAATTGGCGTCGGGTCAATACGACAATGTCGGATACGATAAGGAGGGTCAAAGTACTGGTGATGATACGGAAGAACCGGAAGAAACACCAACAGAAACAAGCAGCAATGACAATGAAGAAGAGTATGAACCCTATTTGGTTATTAAAACAGTGCCACCAACCATTTCAAGAGAAAGAATCAAAGAGGTAAATAATTATATGAATATAGACTCAATAAATAAATAAATAACAATGAAAAAGATGTGTAGTAAAGTGGATGGTTTCGATTATCTGGCTTTATCCGAGCCTGGTCCTAATAAAAAGTTCCATCGCATTGGCTGGATTCACTTTAATGAAAACACTGACATGAAGAAAACATTTCAACTATTGGACAATCAAAAGATCGACGACTTTACTTTTCATTTGGCCATGAATCGTAAAAACACGCCTCAAACACGTGTTCCCCGAATTGCACCTGATATTGCAAACACAACTGAACGCTTACAAAAGGATTTTGAACAGGCTAAACAACTGGCAGTGTCTCTTGAAGCAGTGTTTGACCAACAGGTTGACGGTCTTGAAGCTATTGAAAAACGCTCTCAGAAGCTTATTGACCAACACGCAGCCGAAGAAGACGAAAACGATGATAAAATGGAAGATGGCGAAGAAGAAAAAACAAACGAAATATGGAATTTGAAAAAGAAACTAGATTTGATTATTGTTTATTTGCGACATGTACACATGTTTTGCTATTACTGTGGATTGGAGTGTGATTCAATTGAAGAATTGAATAGAAAATGTTGTGAGCCTCATTGTAGAAAGATTGCCAACAAGGCAGCAGAAGAAGGGGTCGACCCAAAGCAAGCAGCCAAGATTGAAAGAGGAAGTAAGTAATATATATATATATATATATCACACGTTTGTATTTTAAATAAATATATGCATAATTAGTGGCACAATGGGCGAAAAACTTGGATCATAGAATATCTTTAAAAATACATACGCCTGATGATCAGGAACTAGAGAAATTAGGGGGACGTGTTGCACAAAGGTAATGTGTCTTATTTGGGTCTTCTACATCTATATACTAAACATATCTTGTGTGTATATAGTCAAGTCGAATCATATGTTAAAGAACATGTTTTAAAGGAACATGACTCAAAGTTCAAGTGCCAAATTGGTGAATGTGCAAAGGCATTCAAGGGCTATGACTATGTAGAAAAACACATCTTATCCAAGCACCCAGAAGAAATTGAGCGCATTCGTACCGAAGCTGAATATTTTAACAACTATGTCTGTGATCCCAATCATTTACTTACAACTTCTAATTCTACAATGAATACAATGGGACCAGGCGCTCCGTTTGCACAGCAGCCACCCTTTATGATGGGTAATCCACGTAATATGCCTGGCATGCATGTTCCTCCGGTAGCTAGTCCTTGGAACCAAATGCCACCCATGGGCTTTGGCCCAGAGGGTTACTGGAACCCCAATCCGGTGCCTTCCATTCCAAACAGAAGACCTGGATACCCCATGCCTGTTGACCAGTCGTTCTCTAAGGACCCTCGCCAAGTCAAGTCTTATGTTGATTTGGATGCTCCTGCAGAAGGCGACTCGGACATTTCATTTTATTAATCATTTTGTTCACACATTCCCTTCACTAAAACAATACAAAAAAAGAAAGTCCTTATATATATATTTAACATATGCTCGTAAATAAATAAAAAATATTCGTAGAATGATTTATATTTAGCAGAAATTCATCCGTACGTTGGATGGAAACCAGCAAATTCTGTATTCAGTTGCACTTACTTAATTTCGGGATTCGACATTTTTAATGAAATTGATCATACATTCATCATCTTTGAAGACGTGTTTTGTAACAAAAAATATCTCAAAATGTCTCAAAATTTAATTAATAAAAGATAAAATGATCGAAAAGACTATGGTAAATACGATACTACCGATAGTGCCGGTATTTACTGGCTAAACAAGGCTTGTATCAAACTAGCCAAAATTAGCAAGGTCATGGACATCCATGATAGCATGTCCCACCAAAGCCTGGATTTAAATCCCATTAAGAATATTTGGGCAGAACTGGAAAGGGCATTTACAAGAGTACAAACGGTAAAGAGCTTGAACATGTGCTTAAAAGAATAAGGGAGGAATTGAGGGCTAAATATACCACTGCTCTTGTCCTCAGCATGTCTATTAGATACCAGGTTGTTGTAACAAATGATAGTCACTCAACATCCTATTAAACCCTCTTTTTTTTTTAAATAAACAAACTACCCATATATCAATATTTAATATGGTAAAGTTTGAAAGTGTTGTCTATGCTAGTTCAAGAGATAATTGACTTTGCTACTTTATTTTTTCAATTTCTTTTTTTTTAAAAAAAATCCTGAAATTAAATAAGTACGACTGATTTATTGGTCTTATTTTATGATTGTTGATATTACTTTTAGCTTGATACAACAAGAAACAAAAGAAAATGGCAAAATTTATCGACGGACCACACTCCATTCTAATTGTTTAACCACTTACTTTATCATTTTTTTTACTTTTATTCTTTTTGCCAAGTTAAACTGTGATTATGTCCGACTTGATATTTTCCATTCATTTGCCGTTTGGAGTTTATTTAATATGTTGATTAGAATCATCTCTGATAAAAACTTACAACAAGACACACAGCCGTTTGCATTACCATAACTTGTTGATTAATGGTGTACTATTTGGACCATTCTTGGTACTTGGAGAATCATTAGCGGTATTTCTAACCATTCGCTAAGATGGTTGATCTATTAGGTTCAGCTACCAAGTTTGATTTTGGTGGATCTAACCATTGAGACCATAGCTGCAAATCCCTGAAGGATACAAAAAAAAACAATTATTGACAACCAAGACATCTTACTTTATTTTTTTTTTATACTTACCTCACTGAAGGATAGTATTTACCGTCTTTATGACGAAATCCCTGCTCGTCATTATATAGAATCGGGTTGCTGGTAGAAGAATTGAATATTGCGATACTATCAAGTTCCTTCATTATTATCTTGTTCATATAGTTCTTCTGTTGTATCATTTGCTATTCTTATTAAAGCTATCTCTTTCTTCGTATACTGCTCTACAACAGTCTTTGTTATGGTTGATTCAAGGGTGTGACAATGCCAAAATGACAAAGTGATAATTCACTTTTTTTTTGAACCAGTGGCAGTCTTTCACGAGATAATAGAGACATCTCCCATGCGAGAGATCAAAATTGAAGTATTGGACAACCAGATGATAAAAAATAATATGTTGCCAGTGCAGAAAACAAAAAGCCTAAACGTTCCGTCCATGAAGATAAAAAATATGGAAGAAATATCGGAACGAATACAACAAAGGAAATCAAATAAATCAAAGACAGAGAAAGGCGATGAGATAAAAAATAGAGCAACATTTTCTCTAAACAAGCAAAAACAGTTTTTTTTTTTTTTATAAACATAAATGAAGTGCTAATAAAGGGGGAGGCGTCTTTTTACTCAAAATGTAAGCTAAAAGCTGTCTCAGGAATTTCTTACCATCTCCAATGCAGGTCTCTTCGGCAACTCCGCTTTATTTGAAAAGATAAAACACCCGCAGCATTTTTTTTTGTTTTTGTTTTTGTTTTTCATATTTACCATGTATCGACAACTTTTTTTACGTACCAACTTTTCTATATTAACTAGAAATACAGAGCAGACGTTGGCAAGACGCCTTCCAACACGCTTCTATTCGTCATTAAGAAGACCCACACGTCGAGCAGGTAGCTTTTATTATGAATACATTTACACCCCAAAATAACCCCCCTCAAGTAGGACCTCGTAGTCGTATTGCCGAGCCTATCCGTACAACAGTCAAAGACACGGCCCCAAAGGCACAAGCAACACACATCAACATTACACCCGATGAGCGCCTTTCCGACGATCCAGCCCACGCTCTTGTCGAGATCCCAACGTCACCCGACAGCGTTCTGCAATCGCATTCCCCAGGCTCCCAACTCGTCTCGCAATCGGCCCTTGTGGTGGGCCGCGAATTTGAAATGTTAAACATCTTTTTAGGCTTTGAGCAAGCCAATCGTTACAAGATTATGGATCCGCAAGGCAACATTCAGGGCTACATTGCCGAGCAGGACGATCTCGGTAAATCCATCAGCCGTCAGCTGCTACGAACGCATCGTAAAATGAATGCAACCATTCTCAATACCCAAGGCGAGGTGGTGTTTAAGATTGTACGACCCTATTCTTTGGTCAATTCCAAAATCTTCATCTACACCCCCGAGGATGAATTGGTCGGTGAGGTGCAGCAACGTTGGCATTTGATGAAACGAAAGTATGATTTGTTTGTAGGACAGAATCAGTTTGCTACCATTGATACACCGTTTTTGGGATGGGATTTCAATTTGCAGGATGAACAGGGTGGTATGTTGGGTAATGTCAGTCGCAATTTTGTGGGCTTTGCAAGAGAGGTAAAATGAAAATGACAATGTGAGAATAAAAAAGGGCTAAATGCTTTGTAATATAGATTTTCACGGATACAGGTGAATATGTGCTTCGTATGGATGCTGTGGAAGGAAACTCAAGAGGCATGACATTGGATGAAAGAGCAGTTACATTGGCATGTGCTATTTCTATTGACTTTGATTATTTCTCAAGACATTCTAGTCATAGGTGAGAAGTTTTGTGTGTGTTGTCAACACAAATTGGGCTAAACATTTATTTTGTATAGTTCTGGTGGATTTATGCCGTTCCCAATGTTTGGAATGGGAGGAGGAGGAGCAGCAAATGAAGATCAAGCACCACCAGCAGATAGTGGAGTTGGGCCTGGCGTTGGTGCTGGTGTAGGAACAGGGGTTGGAACCGGTGTGGGTACAGATACAGGAGGTTATCCTACACCACCACCACCACCACCACCACAGCAAGATACCAATGAATATGGAGATCCATGGTTAACTGATGAACAGGCTGGTGTTAGTAGTCCTGATGATAATACTTCTGGTTTCTTTGATACTCTTAGTGATTTCTTTGGTGACGACAATTAGATTTATTGATATATAAAAAAAGATATTTATTATATTATGTAAAAAATAAAAAAAATAAACAACATACAAAAATGAACGAATGGATGGAGTTTTATGTTATATAAATGTAGTTTTAAAAATGAGAGAGCTTAGATGGCGTTTAAAGCGACTTGATCGTTTTCAAGTGCCTGTACAACTTGTCTCCAGACATCAACGCCCTATTTTGGTATATTAGTTTAATTTCACTTGATATGAGATGGGAAAAGTGAATGTTACCTTTTGATAATGATCCACCTTTGCATCCACATATGTTGATAATACATCATATAATTCCTTTGATTTGTTTGTATTAAAGAACGCATCTTCCTTTTTGACTTGATCAGAAAATGCCGTTGAAACCTGATGAGTTTGTTCGATTGCCTCTTGAAGCTAAGTGTATATATATATATATATATATATAAATAGATGGATAAATAGATGGATAGATGGATCGTTTACCTCTCGTACTCTTTCATCCAATTTCAAGACCTTTTCTCGTTTAATTTTGTCAGCATCTGCACCTCTGACTTCGTTTATTTTACCGGTGATATAACCCGTCATGCTGGTATCGATTCTTTGATTGTGTCTTGTTTTGTCCCTTTCCTCAATGCTTGCCTGTAAATAATCCGACAGCTCTTCAAAGTCCAATTGTTTTTGATCTCGTAATTTCAATACACCTTTGATTGAATGATAATATGCCATATAATCATGAATCTCAATTTGCCATTTACTATCCTCAACAGTCTTTTTTTTTTTGATAAGTTGTCTATTGCTTCTTTGTTGTCATTTTCTTACCATTTTCTCAAGACTTGTTGTAAACTGATCCAAACCATCCGAAACAGGTTCGAGTAATCCTTTATAGCCACTATCCAAATCAAGCAAACCCTTTACGGTTGTTACAAATTCGTGATAATCCTTACACAAGTCTTCTGTCCGTTTATTCGATCGTAGCAGCGTCTTTTGGAGTAAATCGAGGTTTTCTTCCATGCGTTCCGTGTGTTCTTTCATCTCGATAAATCTGGGATCGGCTTTTCTGATGCGTGAAAATGCGTTGAGTAAGGAATCACCGATGGTGTCCATCATTGTATCTTGACCTTCACGAAGCGCTCTGGCCGATGCATCGTTCTGGTAGAGGTTGATTGTTAGGTTTGTTTGTAATATAGAAATATCTCAACTTACAAATTCGGAAGATTCAAGAAACATGATGAATAACTGCGCACGTCCTAAAATTGGATGTCTAGAAATGCGTTGTATAAATCGCTCCAAGCTAATGCGTCTTTTCTCAATAAAAAAACCACTAAAACGATCACCCTTCACGTATTCTACAATATTAAATCAATCAAATGAGTATTGGCCATTTTTATATATATAGATAGATGTATATTTACCTAATCGATGCTTATCTGGTAAAGGAGGTACAAAGCAGGCTGGATACTCGTTGTATAAAACATTATGTAACCATACAAAGTCTTGGAATCGTCTTCTTACACTTGCTTTCTATTTTGATACTATGAATAATACTAATAAACACCCAGAATAAAAACACTTACTCGTGACTCGACAAGATACGACACAAACGTGCCTTGTTGTTGGTCCATTTCCTTGCGCGCATCCTTCACAAGCAAGTTATAAGCGGGTGTGTGGCTCGACTGTATTGAACTACGACTGCTGCTACTACTACTTGAAACGTTATTGCTAGCAAAATGTTTATCGTCTGAAATATCAATATCGACATGGTTATCTATTGTTGTATACTAATAAAGAGGATCAAACTCATGCTTTTGGATATTTAAAACTTGTACATTCTTACTTGTTGGCCATTGGAAAGTGTGTCTGTTGTATCGGACAATGGATCCAACAATGCAACTGATTGGCTTTCTTGCATGTCATCTTGTAAAAGAGTGTCCCATTGAACGGCTTGGTCAGTCATTTGACTCATGGTAAACAGGAAAATAATATTAGGAATAAATAGAAAAAAAAAGAAAAAAGAAAATAGAAAATAATAACAACAAATTTTGTGTGAAAAGTAATGCAATATCACGTGCTAGTGCATCAAATGATGAATACCAAGTTTAAATGCCATTTTGGCTCTTTTTGGAATCAAAAGTAATATGATTATATTATCAATGTTATCAAGTTGTATCTTTTTTACTATTTATGAGGTGAACCAATTGAAAGTGAGAATGAAATGAATATGAGTCAAGTTGAACAATAGCACATAAAACAACTCAGAAACAAACCAACAATTGCATAAGTCTTTCTGAAAAAAGAGGTAAGGCTCACAAAAGGAGTATAGAAATATTGCCTTTTTAGGTAATTTAGCATGACAGCTTTTTGACAAAACAACAGTCGAGACTGAGTGAATGGAAAGTTTGAATCTTGGAGCCGACACAAACAAAAAGTAGATATGTAGAAATTCCAATTTAGGTATCGTCTTGGCATATTGATTTTACTTCCATTACTTTACTCTAAAAATGATTGGTTTCCCACTTGAAGCTTTTT
>VCJL01001041.1:20543-30955 GCA_024139405.1 Backusella mclennaniae | reverse complement strand
TTTTTTTTTTTTGCTTAATTACTAATGCAGCGTCAAATTTCCAGTTTTGTGCATTTACTTGTTAGTGTAACTGGCGCAATATCCCAAGAGTTGACTTTTCTGGTTTGAGTCCATTGAGAAAGAAAACAGTAATATCATATTATTCCTTTGTTTTGTTTTTTAAAAAAACAAAAGTAAGAATTGAACGGTAGAGATGGCATTTTAATATCCCTGTTACTGGCCTGTTCCACTATAAAAAAAAAAAGCATGTTGATTTTACCTCGGCTTGTTATGATTAATAATCAACGATCTTCACCCTGACCATTTATGTTTTCTTTAAAAAATATGCATGTTTGAAAGAATAAAATAACGCGTTTTTATTGGTTAAGAGTGAGAAGGTTAAGTACGTGTCATGATTCATTCTTGGTGGCAGTAATGGGCTATTTCTGATTTGAATTAGCCAATTTGTCATCAGACGTAAGTAACACAAGCCATTGGTCCTCTAAGAACAACACATATGGAAAAAAGGAATTTAAGAGGTGTCGAGACTGTTCTGTCTTTATGAGTCCAATCGAAATCAAAGTGAATTGAAAAATCATGATATATGTGAATAGAGAAAGGTACAAAATTCTTTTTGGGATTTATTCTGTAAATTCTATGCATCTATTTTTTTTCGGAGAAGAATAGTATATTTTTTCCGAAAAAGCCGATCACTAGATCAACGTCAAATATATATAAGCTCCCCTTTTTTCTCTCTCCTCCGTTTGTTTTTAGCTATCTTTTATTTTTCTAAAATTATATAATTGAATATGAAACAACCTGAATATATAGAAAAGGGTAATAATACTATATCAGTATATTATTCATTATTGACTTTTTTTTCTCGTTTTTTATTTTCTTGTACATCATTTGCAGAAGAACAAGGTATATCATCTTTATCGATTTCATAAAACAGAGGAATTCAAATATAAAAACTTAGGATCCATAGCATCTTCAAAAACTAATAATAGTCCATCTATAACGCCTAAAATTACGGACGTGTTAAATATCGAAAAGGATGTGGAAAGTAACATTGATCCATCTTATAAATACAGAAGTGATCCTGAAAACCCGAAAGTATGAAACAATAAAGGGCCAATGAAAAGTTGGTTTTCATAAACTAATTTTATTTTTATGGCTTTTAGAATTGGTCAAAGAGGAAAAAGCATACAGCGTTTGGAATCGTCACGATAAATGCATTTATCGGATACTTCTCTTCTGCTATATACGTGAGCTTCTTTATATATATATATTTATTGTGCTTCGAATACTAATACAATATATATAGATCCCTGCCACTCAAGATATCATCTCTGACTTTAATACAAACATTACCGTGAGTTTTATTATTCCTTTCTTTCTTTTTTTCGTGCTATGGAAATGAAGTATCTAATATCATGTCTAGGTTATCAATGCTACCATTGCGCTTTTCTTGCTTGTGAATGGTATTTCGGTAAGAATATATATATATATTTATTCTTCCTATAATAATACCTCGATTTTTATTTAACAACTAAAAGAAGAATGTCTTCCTAACATGGAGAAAGAGATGTTGTTGTAAAATCGAGGTTTTGCGATATATTATTCGCTTATTCGCTAACCCTTATGTATTTTCTTATACACAATAGCCTTTATTTTGGGCTCCTCTCAGTGAAAGAGTCGGACGAAGGTAATTGAAATATTTTTTGAAAAGAAAATGAAAGGTTACTCATTATTTATTCATGATTAGATGGATTTATATAGTAGCTATTGCACTCTATACTGTCTGTTCCATTATCTGTGGTATTTCAAAAAACATTGGTATGTTTTTTGCCTTTAGGATGCTACAAGCCGTTTTTTCGAGCGCAGGACAGGCCCTAGGATCGGGAACAGCATCAGATTTATTTGAACCACAAGATCGTGGTAAAACTACCAGCATTTATATTCTTGGGTAATTCGACTCATCTTTTATAGTATAAAAATGGTTTCTTATGCGTAAAATCCATTATATAGCACAATCCTTGGTCCAGCGATTGCTCCATTGTGCGGCGGTTATGTGGATCAATACCTGGGATGGCGTTGGATTTTTTACATCATGGCTATAATGGGAGGTGTGTTGACCATCCTTACCTTCTTATTTGTTAAAGAAACACTATATATACCTAAAGAACGCGCTCCACCGCCAGCAAAAACATTGAGGGACTGTTTAAATAGACTCAAGTTCAACCCAGTAAGTAAACCAAGAGGAAAGGAAACACTTTCTGACTATTTTACTAATCATTAATATTGGATATAGCTTGGCAGTCTTAAACTTTTGTTCCTTCTTGACGTTATTCTTGTTTGTATTCCTATGAGTGTTGCTTTTGGTATGTACTTTATGATGGTTACCCTTATTCCCACTACCTTTAGCTCCTTATATGGCTTTTCCACTGGTAGTACAGGCCTTTGCTTTTTAGCAAGTGGATTAGGAAATATTTTGGGATCTCTTTCAGCAGGATTTGTGTCTGATGCATATACTCAAAGAAAAATCCGACAAAATAATGATGAAATGATCAAGGAGTTTCGCTTACAACCTATATTCTTTGGTTTACCTTTAATTCCTACTGGGTGGATTGTATATGGATGGCTTCTCCATGCAAGAGAGTTTTGGTTTGCTCCTCTCATTTTTATGGCAATCAGTAAGTATTGGATCATCTTTATTTTTTGGTTTAATAACTAAGTATAAATATGATAGATGCCACTGGTGTTATGTATACTATTACTATTTCTAACGCATACCTCTTGGACTGCTACATTACTAGATCTGCTTCAGGTAGGCTTCTGTTATTGGAGTGGCATCAACTTCTAACTCGATATTATCACTTTTTTTTGTAGTGGTTTCTGCAAATAACTTTACTAGAAATTTAATGGGCATGGTATTTTCACTTTTAAGTGTTACTATCAGAACTTCTCTTGGAGATGGTTGGACTTTGTAAGTAACCCAAATGTAATCAAAACACTCATATAATTAAGTAATTAATAAATACCATGTTCATAGTACTATGCTAGCACTCATATCTTTGTTCCTCTATATTGCTTGTATACCGTTAGTTCTCAAATATGGTGCAAAATGGAGGTCCAGACGTTAAGGTTTATTCAGCTATAGAGGTATCATAGATTGGCAATCAATAATATACATATACCATTAAATTTGTAAATAAAACTTCCCCAGAAATACCATTTTGAGAAATAAATTTTTGTTATTTATGAAATAATTCTAAAGTTGAAAAGTACATTTGTGAGCTTCTATTCTATTCCCCTTTTTTAGGTGTTCCTTTGATAAATTCACTACTTTTGGTTCTCCCGTAGGAGGTGAATTTATATAGAGTTCATCATAAAGCCATTAAAGGGAGTTAGACAGCATAGACAAGATGGATAGTATTTAATAGTATGATAAAGTTTTATACAAATTTATTTAGATAAAATTGAACATAAATAACATAAATGGATGTAAATTGCAAATAAATAATCACTCTCTGTTAACGCTTCTCCACAAAGAACTTCACACCATTTTTCATTGGTAAAGTCAAAGAAATATCATAAGTAACATCTTGATCAGGTACTAGTTTGAACTTGTAACGTTTCAAAATCATCGCAACACAGACAAGAGCTTCCAATGTTGCCAAATTTTGACCTATGTGATATGTGAATAAAAAGCAAACTAATACAAGGTGGGAAATAAAAAGAAAAAATGGCTTACCTAAGCATACACGTGGTCCACCATGGAAGGCAGGCCATTGACCTTGGCTGAATCTATTCAATTCACCTTGTTCATTAAGCCAGCGTTCAGGCTTAAATTCCTTGGCGTCTTCACCCCAGAGTTTCTTGGATCTTCCCTGGGAATAAGGGGACCAAGTAACATAAGTACCAGCGGGAACAGGAGTTCCATCGGGCAAAACATCATCTTCAATAGCACATTTCTGGTTTCCTGGCACCGAAGGATATAAACGAAGAGTTTCAAAGAATCTATTTATATGAGCATAAGTAAAGACGTGTTTGTGTTTGATACATCAATAAAACTTACACGGCATGGAAATAGGTCATACTATTGATAATTTCATAAAGTGCAGGAGCGTCATTTTCAATCTCGTCAGTAATTTTTTCTCCCAATTCCTCCATCATTCTCTTCTCGATACGTGGACTCAAAGCCAATCGATAGAATAGCCAAGAAAGTGCTTGGGCAGTGGTATCACGTCCAGCAATAATAAAGTTGAGAACGGTATCGCGAAGTTCAACATCATTGAGCTTTTCGCCCTTATCGTTTGTAGTATCCATGAAACGAGACATGAGATCCTTATATTCCATACCCTTAGCCAAATCTTCGCGTCTCTGTTTAATGACCTTGGCGGCAAAATCATCCACCACACGTACATGATCAGCGACTGACATTGTCCATGGTTTGAAGATTTTCTTGGCCAAAAGGCTTATTGGGAGGAACGGATCCTGGAATCGTTGAGCGGCTAGTCTTTGAAGATAATCAAAAGATTCAGCGAAAGGTGCCTTTTTTTCATTTTCAAGTGTACCCAATTGGACACCAAATCCAAGCCTATGCCTCATGTTAATATGTCTTTTTTGTAAATGTGAATAAGAATAGTACTTACAGTACAAAAGAATCCATTGTGAACTTAAAGATAGTCTCATGAAAATCAAAAGGACTGTGATCCTCGACATGAGAGTTAATAACGTTGGAGCACATTATTTTCATTTCATTCACAAATACTCTATCAAATAAGCTTTAGTTTACATGATCATACTAACAAAGTGAATCTTACTCTGTGAATTGATCTCTAAAGTTTTTAACATTGAAAATGTGACTTGCGGTTTTACGCTGCCATCTCCAATTTTCTCCATCAGCATTAAAAATTCCTCTTCCGAGTAGCTCTTTCAGATTTTCATAACTTGAAGGGCCTTTCAAGAAATTTTTGAAGTTAGCTATAAATAAAGAATTAGATCAGCAACTAGCATTATTTAATAGTGGTGTTGTGATTTGGAATAAAATATTTATACCAAACCGCCCAATTGTTCTGCTACTTACTTTTTAAAACATATTCGACATTTCTTGGATCAATTGTAAAGATATCATTAGTCATTCCCAAGCTAGGTGCTGTTCTATATAAAAGGAAAGATCAGTTTACTGTTTTTCTTGATTTCTACCATTCTATCTATTTACAGGGATAATGTATCGTGTTGCTCGAATAGTTCAAGAAAATAATCGTACTGTCGTTCAGCATTTGAAAGAAAACCAAATAGATTTCCCACAAGAGGTGCACCTTTATGATGAGGTACGTTTTTGGCATGTTGAACGAAGGCTGGGCGATCATTATACTTTATTGCTAATAGGGTTACAACAGAGGCAACTGTTGCGGCTGCTATACCTGCGTTTTTTAATACGGTGTTATCTTGTAAAGGCATAGTGCTTAATGTAACTTTATACTTGAAATTAAAAAGATAAAAAAAATAACAATGAAGGAAAAGAAAAATGATTGTTAGAGTTTATTTCCCCACAATATATATACAATTTTGGTTTTAAATACCGACATTTTAATTGAACCCTTCTTCTTCAAAAATAGCACGAATGATAGGTATAGTATTCTATAAACGGCACTATAATATATCGTTGCACTAAATAATAGCCACAAGACCATGGAAAAAGATCAAGGAATAAGACATGAATAGCCACAGTTCAACCTTGTATGTAATCTTTTTTTTACCTTTTTTAGGTTGATGGCGGACACGCTTGCTTGATTTTAGAAGAGAACGAAAAAAAAAATATAGTTTGCCTATTATTTTTAGATCAGGATTTTTCTATACATCACTTATATTTGGCTGCTTTGCATAATCATTATATCACTACTGTCCTTGTTATTTTCCACACTGTAGATTAAAGTCTGTTATCTTCGGGCTGATTTCCGCATTTAATGTTAACTGAAATATCCATTTGAGACATTGCTTCTTTGGCCTTTACTTTTGAAAATTGTTAAAACCTCTATATCCAAGATGAATACCCTTCTGTTACATTGAATAAACAAAATGTTTGGAAAATAGATGTTGTGAAACTCAAATCGGTGGTACCCTCCGGTCTGACGTTTCCACTTTGCGCCTTTTCTCTTGGCTCTCTCCGCTGAGTACTGCTTAGGTTTTCTTGTTTATATTTACAATGAAAATATGCATGTATTTGAAATTAAGTACAATCAATGCATCCTGAAAAATTTAATCCGGACAAAATCGCCTTTGCTCCAGAATTTGTATCACTCCTGGGGACAATGGCGCTTTTGGCCGATTTTTTTTTTCTCCAGAATCCCGTTTGGACATCTCCATCGCAAATACATTCTTTCACATATATTAAACCAGCCATTGTGTATTCTTCCTAATTTTTTTGACGAAATGTATGCCTATATACATATTTCTTTCTTTCTTTTTGGATACTCTAAACCCTACTTGTTGAAATAAAGGCATTTTATTGGTTAAGTTTTTTTTTTATGTCTCCCCTTGTTTGATCTTGCTAAACATGAATGTAACAGGCACTACTTCAAATTTTGGACAGTTTTCCAGTTTGATTATTTTTATGTACATGATTACTTCCTGTTTCATTGTTTCTCTTCCTTCGTGTCGTATTCATTTATGTAAAGACATGTATTTTAAATCTTAAGAAATGCATTGTAAGCTACCATTCGAAGTCATTTCGTTAACCACGAGTTATCAAAACATTAATAATAAATTGTCCTTGACCACAATATATCAACTCTTATACACACGGATATCGAAAACAAATCTCTATATAAAACTAGACTTGATAGAACTCAACTATGAGATCAAAGATATCATCAAATTTGTCATCAATAACTAGTATCCTGAGACATAAGTAAAAATACTTTTGATTGATCAAGGTGTTCTACCTGGCCACCTAACCTTTCGACTGCATACCCTATTTCCAAACATAACTAGAATAAAAGTAGTTGAGTATCTCCCTATTTACAGAAGGTAATTGGTACAAACACGCTTTTGTACTTTTTTTAAACCGATCTGAAAAGGTACTTCCTGATTCTACTTCTTTGTGCTATCGATTATGCTTTTATTAACTTGAGCATTGCGGTCTACTTGATTAGTCTGGTTTGATACAATTGATTTGCCGCTCCGACTGAACCCAAACTGACTATTTGCTTTCACCAAAAAAAATTGATTGATTTGACAGTTTCTTTGTAACATTTTGTCTGAGGAATACAAAACCAAAATTATTAATTCGATGTATTGTATACTCAACAAAAGAAAGGGATAATCAATCATAATTGGTATATATATAAATATATATTTACATTCAATTATGCTCCAGGTTCCATCATATGCTACTAGAATACACCCAATTAAATATACTTAACTGATGGATTATTTGCTAAGCCACGTATTTCGAAAATAACATATACCTTTTTCTTATTGATCGAAATAAATCATGTCCTTCATGTGTATGATTAGTTTTTAATAAGTTTAAGGATATAAACAGTGTATAAAAAGAGAAACAGAAAGAAATAAATAAAGAAAAATAAAACAAACTCTAATAAGGTCTAACAGTGGGTGGGGGGGTAATAAATAGTAAATCATATATATGTATATTTAAGAAATACCAAGACTACGTTTTGAAAATTCATAGACAGCGTAACTAATACTAATGGAAGGCACCACCTACAATTATTATTGTTATTATTAATAAGCTATTATGTTTTAAAAACAGAAAAAAAATACTATTTACCTTGAACAAAGTAGGACCCAAGCCCTTATAAAAGCCTCTTACGCCATCCGCTCTATACGTTTTACGGGCAACATCCCAAGCAGAAGTATATGTGTAAGGGTGAGCAGGTGTGCCCTGTGCCTGTAATCGGGTTCGAATCATATTTAAAGGATAGACGCTGGTTGCACCAATGGAGCCACTGGTCATACCGCACATCCATAATACAAATACGTTGGGATGCACCTTTTCCCCATTCTCCTTCTTACCGGCCGATGACTTATCCATTGACTGTAAATAAGTTACCTTTAATGTCTCATAAATGCCCATATCCAATGCCTGGTAAGGAAACACACCCACCAAACTCAACAAGAGACCCGGCCAGAAAGCCCTGGCACCCCCGGTCTTGTACATATCACGCACGGTCTTTAGTACGACCTTTGAAGATGCAGTACCCTGACCCGACATGATTCTTGTCTTTAATGTTTCCAATGGATAAATACAGAATTGAGCACATAAACCGGCCATTCCACCAGCAAGGAAGCGAGCGGATACAGGGATGCCATTCTTATCCTGTGCACCCGTCAGTTGTGCCATGATGGCCTTTGAGGTTTCAAAGACATAGAACTTGATGGCGGATTCTGGGACAATCTTGACAACGTTCAAACCGTTTCCAACAAACAATGAGCGGAAGCCACCCTGACCATAGATTGTTTTCATGGCCTTAACAATGGTAGAAGATGAAGTAGTGGAGGGGTTAGGGTGAAGGTGGGGTTTATAGTCAGTATGAGTAATAAGGTATACTTTTAATCGATCCAAAGGTGCAGTACAAGTACGAGAAACACAGCCTGCAATCGCACCCGCAGTTAGGTACTTGTAGGCATTTCTAGCTGCTTCATCGGTATGAGGTATCACAACTTCTGCATCAGCTGTCAATTGTGTTGTGTTTTGATAGTAGCGATAGATTTCTGTCAGCGTAGTTTTATGAGGCATGTGCTAATAAAAATAGATGAAATGGTCAATATCACTAGTATTATCATCATATATATATGTATATTATTTTACCAGTAAATAGTTTCTCCAATTTTCAAAGTTGATATAACCATGGCCCTCTGTTATTGTTATTACATGTTAGAATGTAAATAATAAATAAAATATATAATGTAATAGACAATTAATTTTTACCAACATCCATCATTTGAAACAAGTCATTGACTTCATTGGGTGTTACTTGGTGGCCAGCCTCTTTCAAGGCAGACTCGAGCTCGTGTGGCTTCAAGTGATAGTCGCTTTGCTTCTTTATGTTCGAGAACATTTTCCACAGTTCCTCTTCCTTTAAAACGATGTGCTCTTTAAAGTCATCGTAGTGATCAAACTGGTGAGTGTTGCTCAGCGTCGAAAACAAGGAACGAATTCTGTCTTCCTTATCTTGAGTGTGTTCATCGTAATAAGGATGACGTTGCTCTTGTTGTTGATCTTCAGCTGGTGGCTTCATAAAGATATCATTAAGAAACGGAAAAAAGAGAGTTAAAAGTTAAAACATTATATTAAAAAATAAAAATAAAAATATATATAAAAATATAAATATCATTTATAGCGAAAAAAACAAATCGGATTTCAAAGGCCCCTGATCGAGAAAATGATTTTAAAAAGTCTATTTTATTTATAAATAAATCATTCAGTGATAGTAATGTTTATGCTTCTTCTTCTTCTCCTTCTTCCTCTTTATTTCTTTCCAGTGACTTGTTCTTTAAGATCATCAGCACTTTGTTGGATTTGTTGACGCAAGCTGGTTGCACTTTCATCAATGGAACCACGCAACTGAGCCAAAGTAGCATCAACCTGCTTAGTAACATCATCAACAGCAACATTCAATTGTTGATGTGCTTCCTGAAGAGGAGGGTATTTACGTTCCAATTTCTCAAGTTGAAGAGCGACATTGTGGGTGGTCTTGGGCAAAAGATAGTAAGATGCGCCTGTGGCTAAACCAGCAGAGGTCAAGAAACGAAGAACAATGTTGCGGTTACGGGCAATGATGGTACCAGCCAAAGCAGCAACACCAACATAGATGAGATTGGGATAGATTTCTTCATCTTCAGCAATGGTGCTCTTAACAGTATCTAATGCCATATATAATAATGTTAATTCGATGGAATTGTGTGTTTAGCATCATCATTTTTTTGCTTACGGGTTACATCGTTTTCCATTTGTTGATATTGTTCGACATATTTGTTCACTTGACTCTATAAAATGATGGTTATATATTTCCTCTTCTTCCTTATTATTCTTTGTTTGGACTGCTAACCTTGCCCTCTTCCAAAGTGTCGTTGGCATACTTTTGTGCAGTGTAAACGTGTTCTTCGAGAATGCTGGGAGATTCAACAAGTACAATCTTTGGCTCTGGTTCATCGTAAATGCTAAGCTGTTTTTTGGTGTGTGTGTATCGTCAATAACTACATAAACTAAGAAAATAATAATAAAAACAAAAACCTTTTTTTGTTCCTCAGCAAAAGCAACAGAAGCAGTTGACAACCAGGCAGCACCTGCAGCGGCAGTAGCAAGCTATTTTATTCATTTATTGATGATATAAAATGGGTTATTATTGTGCCTTTTTTTTAATAATAATAACAATTTGAAATTATTTACACTCTTCTTC
>VCJL01001027.1:19426-31669 GCA_024139405.1 Backusella mclennaniae | reverse complement strand
TTCCTCTTTTTTTCCAAACACGAACCTTTCAATAAACTATTCGTTTCTATCACTTTTAAGATACTTATGGCTATTCCATTAGAGAATATCACTAATAAAACTCCTGTTATTCGTAAACAGTCGTCTGATGAGGATTATGGTAGAATCATAGAGGCTGGACAGAAACCAGTTACCATTTCGAGGGAAATGAACCTAGCTGTTTCTACGGTCCGTGATAAAATAGCAAGATGTCTAAAGACCGGCACAGCAGTACCTCCAAAACGTACTGGAAGACCATTAAAACTAAATAAAGAAAAAAAAAACACTTTCGTTTGATTATTCGCCGTACTCCATTTGACCCTTATGGCAGACATTTAGCGAACATGAACGCCACCGGAGCCGACATTTGCAGAACGACATTAATCAAGTACATTCTCGAACTCGGTTTTTGGTTCTTATGTACCAGCGTTCAAGCCACGTCTGACAGCAACTCATATTCAAAAGAGATTCGCCTGGGCTAGAGAAAAGGTAAACCTTACCATAGAGGATTGGAGTAGGATCATTTGGTCAGATGAATCGCGATTCACCGTGGTTGGTAACGATGGGGGTGCAAGAGTACTAAGACAAGAAGGTGAAAGGTACCAGGAAAGGCACATAAAGTCAACCGTAAAATTTGGAAAGGGTTCAGTGATGGTTTGGGGTTGCTTTTGGGCCGGTGGTTTAGGTCCCCTTGTAGCGGTTGAAAGGACCATAAATCAAGACAGTTATGTCAAATGGGACGAACTGCAATCTCTTCCTCTACAAACGCTCCACCAAGAAAAAGGCAGCGTGTTATATCTGCTGATATTCAGTGGTGCGTCAATAACAAGGACACAATTACACTGAAATCTTTCGCGGAAAATTTTGGTTTATTAGAAAAACAATATGCAGTTAGTCAATACACTTCAATTACCAACAGCCCCCCATCTTGCAGCGGATCAAGAACGTTTGCAATCAGAATTGGTTCTTTTGAAGAAATCTGAAGAGTTTAAGTTGTATTGGATGGAAAGGACGCGAAAAAGGACCCTGCTCGACGTTGATATCGAATGCACGGAATACGTCCATGACGCCGCTGAACGAGCAACCAGAACACTTTCATTCTTTTCCACAGGAGCAGATAATAAAATAGATATTGTTTATTTTTATGATTAATAGAATCGTTGGTGGTTGAGGAAAAATATTTATATTTTTTCGAAACGTAGCTGGTCATCGTAACGGTAGTGGAGGCCCTAGAATAACGGTAGTTATTCCGATCACTTGCCTACAAGTGACCTAATGAACAGTGTCCTATTTTGATCCCATTTTGTCTGCCTTGTTTTCCGATCCCGACAAAAACGTCTTGCTGCGATGGTCGAATGTCACAAGTGACGAAAGCGGGGAAATGCGCCCTGATGCCACTATTTCCGAGATATTCCAACGTGATTTTGGACCAAGCCGTGGATATGGCGAAGTCAAGTTGGCGTGCTCCACTACCGATAGTCATGCTATATGTCACGATCTCCTGCGTTTAGCGGCGTTAGCCAAGGATACCATTGATATGAACAAGCTACAGGCTGCTTTGACTTTTCAAATTAACGGGTTTAACATCACTTTTTACTTGACACGCCTACGTCATGATGGAATGTATATCATGCAGGAAATTGACCGAATCACGTTTCCGCGCTCATTGAAAGAATTAGCATCCTTCGTCAATTTGAAAAACATTCGTACCTTACTTATGGTAACTGAAGCGTTTTGGCGTTTGTGTCAACCTGTAAATGATGATGAATTATGGAAAACGAAGCGTCGTCCGACTTACCCTGCCATCTACTCTTTGATTGATGCCACCAAGGATCGACATCGCTTTTGTGCCCTGCAATTTGAATGATAAATGACAGTGCCACTTTTTTCTTTAATAAAATAAATATATCAATTATTGTAGTGCCAATCGCAAAGAAATATTGTAGCGGTGACCAGAAGGCATCTGACAAAAGGAAGAAAAAAAAAAGAGGGAGTATGTACGAGGGAAAAATATCATTGATAATACCGTGATTTACGTTTGATTATCGAAAGCAATCTACGTTTAAATTCAGTCAATGTAGAATATCCTTTTTATGCTTCTCAAAGATGCTATTAGGATTTCTTTCGTACTTTTTCACCCACCTTTGTGCCGTACGAACGTAGATTCCCAACTGCTTTTTTGCAGCAGCAAAAAGCGCTCAAACACTTCTCAAACAATAAATTAAAAAACTTCATAGTCCTGATCCGTATATAGCGGATAATTACGCTTGGTCGATGCTTCTGTCATTGCTACGTTGATTTCAGCGTTTAAGCTATCTTCTATACTTGCATGGCTTCCGTTTTATTGTGCCCTTCTTGACACGATTTAGACAAATACTGTGTAGAAGGGCTCTATGCTTCAAGACGATATTGCTCCTTGTCAACAATATAATCCATGGGTTTGGGCCTGCCAAGTTCATCAACAACAGTTCCTTTTCCATCTTTGTACAAAAATTGAACACTCACTATGATAAAGATTCCGGTGTAATCGTGGTAAAAGAAGAAATTGCGAAGCGAATAGTTCTGGTGCACTTTATATATCTCAGAAAGATGCCAAGTGTTGTAAAATACATAATGATTGCATAATATAAATATTAGATTATGACTCGAGTGCATCGACACCATCATATATAATATTATATTAGTAATTAATTCATGATATAAAGCATACCCCATCTTGGAACAGGCATTATCAGATATTATAGGAAACAATGTCAGACCAATAAAGTTATACGGCTGATGGAAATACAGCAAATATAGATCATAATTCTTGCTCTAACTGTGGTACAAAAGAGTGGACAATATAACAATTCTTGTACATAAAGAATATTACTCGTCAGATAGTAATAAATAGAACCTTAGCTAGTTTACCCTTTTTAACCTCATTCTTATTTTTAATAAAATCTGAACTTAAGGGACTCTCGTACTTATACAGCTCCACTTTACACATATCGTGACTTTATCAATATGACTTGGTTCGGGTAAGTTATATATGACTAGATAATATATATGTAAGTATTTTAATTTGAAGAATTGACCAAAAAAAAAAAAAGAGAAAAGAAGATTAAAGTAATAGTTGTTTGGCTGGTTAAATAATAGAATAGAACTGTCAGGTGGTTTGGTTATTGATATCGTCACAAATTTAATTTCACACATTTCAGCGGTTATTTTATATCTCAATAATAGATCCTTAAATTGGATTGCCCTTCAAACATTTCTCGAATACGTTTACTGAATGCTGAGCAAATGCCCTAAGATGCTCAGAAGGAACAGCATTACAGGCCTCGGCTATTCTTGTAGCTAAACCCTCCTTGTCTTGAAATTGACTATGCTTGACCTTATTTTTAACTATAGGCTAGAAATGCTCGATAGGATTAAGCTCGGGTGAGTAAGGAGGAAGATAAACGTATCTATATCCTCTCTCTGTTATCATATTATCAATTACACCGGCAGTATGAATGGGTGCATTATCCATTACTATGTAGTATCCTTTCATTTCCGGAATGGAATCCATTTCGTCCATACTTTTTTGAATAAACTTCATATAATGGCCAGTGACAGTACCTTTGGAGGTAGACCTTTTTGGTTTGGATGGCGCTTTTCTTTTGCGATTGCTAATATCAATCTTTAACTTTTTAAACGAGTGCTCTTGGGGATTCCGAAGTTCCATTGATACGACATATTTTGCTGAAACTGCACCTAAAATTGTATGTGATTCTGCTCTGTTACTAGGCGTGGTCACAATAGCTAGTGTACCCTTAGCAGACCATCCTCCTGGAGGTCTCATATTGATATGAAAACCGCCCATTGGCGTTGCGCTTACTGTAATAAAGAGAAACCACGTACTTGGAAAATCTAAGAGTTACAAAGATGATAACATGACACAATTCTTTTTATGCGAATTTTGGTTTGAACTATTTCAGGTAGCACGTAGCACAAGGTGTTTTGCATTTTAGTAATGAAAGCATCATCAGCACTTTGCATTCAATTGTTACAGGTAAAGTATGATGTCGTACATCCATCGTATTCTTGTTTATATCCATTTTCTCACTCTCATTTGTTTTTCTTTTCTTCTTTCTTTTTATACCTTTTTTTTTAAACCCTCCTCTCAAAATGTCCACAGAGTACGGAACCACAAACAGACAAGACGAAGAAGCACCTTTGGTTTCAAATGAGAGACAAACATGTGTCCAAAAGTTCAAGCGTCTACTAGACTTCCACGGTCACCGGATTCTTGCTACTTGGATTATTGTCATTGCCGTCACGGCCGTGCTTACCTTGTCGTTCCATTTTGCTTTCAAGAACAAGGAGGGTGTACCAAAGATACCCGAGGATGGTTTGCTATTAGATGACATGTGTATTTCTGACCGTAGCTGGTTTGTTGCTTTGATGCTTTCCATCTTCCTTGGACCATTTGGTAAGTTGAACATAAATACAGTGGTTACAAGTAAATATTAATACACCGTGTGTAGGTGTTGATCGTTTCTATTTGGGATACATTTTCCTTGGCGTTCTTAAACTCGTTACTGCTGGTTTAGGTACGTTTTAAGTCAATATGACATAGTATTTGCTTTAGTCTAACTTTTTTTATTTTATCAAGGTGGTATTTGGTGGGCAGTTGATGTTATCTTGATTGCCTTGAATGTACTTAATGATCATCCAAATGGATGCCACTTGGACTAAGCACGTAGTAGAATTATTTACTACTGCTAGTAATATTTTTATGATGAAATGAAATAAAATACTTTATATTGTAATAAAATCTCGTCTTTTTAATAATAATAGCTCTTTATTTATTTATTTTTTTTTGTTACAAACAAAACGTTAACGAATCTTTGGATAAGGTCCAACGCGCTCACGTTCCTTTTTAGCTCTAACATCAATATTTCTTTCCTTCCAATTACTCTTGCGTAATTTAATGGGTCTATTTCCAACATATTTACCTAAATAACATTTTGTTAGCAAAACTGCATTCACTTTATTCAAACTATGCCTCAACTTACCATTCATTTCTCTCCAAGCTCTTACAAAATCATCAGGATCCTTAAAACTGATAAAGCCAAAACCTTTGGATTTCATGGTGCGCTTATCACGAACCACACGTGTTCTTAAAAGACTTGGGTACTTTGAAAATGCCTTGTACAAGAGTTCTTCTGTCACTTCGTTTCCAAGATCACCAGCAAACAGTCTGAAATCGTTATCATCCCATTCTAAAAGCGAATTATCTTCCCATAATTCTCCTCCTGCCTGTCTCACCAACTTCTTTTGCTTGCCCTTTTTCTTTGTATCTGCTGATGGTCCTGTTAGAGGAGGAGGAGGAGGAGGAGGAGTTGCGTTTGGACCCGTATAACCTGTTTTGGTGAGGACAATAGGCAGTTGTGGGTTGTTTGAGTTGGCATTGGCATAGTAAGGGTTTGGTGCAGAAATGGATGCGGTAGTAGGAGCTGTACTGGCACTGCTCGTATTTGAATATTTTGAAGGTCTGGATGTAGATGCTGAATTAGCAACGATGCTGGCTACAGATTCGGGCAAGGCAGTGTCAGTGGATTTATAATACGCATTGGTATAGGCACTGTTGTAAGCACTTGCATCGTAGCCTGTTGCAGTTTGAGAGTCGTAGTATTGCTGATAATATTGGTCATAATTATAGCCGGTATTGCTTGCATCGGTTTGATTGTTATGTCCATAATAATATTGATTGGGATCAGTGTAATACTGATTGGGATCAGTATAGTCATACTCTCCTTGCTGTGCTGCGTACTCACCATGTGCACTATAGCCTTCTTGCACTGTATTATCTACTGTTTCATAACTATTTGTATCTTTTTTATTTGACATGATGTTATAAAATAAAATAACGACAATAGAAGTGAATGGAAAAGAAAAGAAAGCAAAAATGAATCTCTTTTCTTTTTTTTTCTTTTTTTTTTTTCAAGTCACGAAAGTGATAAAATCCAATAAATGTGTTTTTATTATGTTGACTATTTTGGAGTAAGCTGCATGATGGCAGAAACAGGTGCAACCTGGACATCTCTTGCACGGGCTTTTACGCTCAAGTTGCGATCGCCTGTGACTAAGCATACAGGAACAGTATTTTTATCGTGTGGTTGAGCAATCCACCAGAGACAGGCTGATAGCACCAAATCATCGAGATTCTTGTCCGTTTCTCCAAATACAAATTGCTCGGATCGAATAGAAATATCAGACATGAAATTATTATGCGACGTTTGAACGCGTAAACTCTGGTTTTGGCGTTGTTTCTTTGCCAAAACACCTTCAATTAATTCAATGGCTTCTTGAGCAGCTGAACCAAGCTTCTGAGTGCTACTCCGGAGACCATCCAACTCGGTTATAACTAAAATGGGCTTATCCTTAATTTTCTGATGAGGACTAAAATAAATGACTTACCAACTAGAGGCACAACAATCGACCACTTTGCAGAATGAACTAATTTTGTGACCAAATCAATATGGCCAATAAAACAATTAGTATCAAGTACAAGTACAGTCTTTCCAGGTATAATATGCTGTTTAAGGTAGTTTAATTTCGCCTTTCTTTCTTTTACGCGGGCAGGTAGACGGTGGTAACCAGCTTGCTGTTCCCTCTCGTTGATGACAATCATAGACTGTAGTTGTTCACGACGTTTCTTTAATTGTGTCATAATATCATCATCCTCGTCGTCGTCCACGGAATAGTCCGTGTCATTAGATAACAATACATCATCGTCCATGGCGGAAATGGTACCAGTCATTTCAATATCACCATATAGCTCTTCATCCTCCTCCTCTTCATGTTTAGCCATGTCCTTGACTAATGCGAATGAATGCTTCATGTGATCTGAAACTAGCTTCTCTTCAACGTCTTTTGAGACAGTGAAAACCTCATGGACAGCGTCATAATGTAAAATATTTCCCAAGTTCTATATTGAATTGATTAACATGATAATGTGACATTTCATTTTTATGTCTACTTACTTTGACAAGAATAAAACCGTAATTTAAAATCTTTAATTTACGACGGTGCGTATTATCATCTGCAGTAACAGTTCTATCGTCTGCTCCTTTCTTTATAAAACCAAGCTTTAACAATCTACCATGCGTCTCATCAATCCAACCTAGGCCACGAAGCTGTTGTTCTTCCGGAAGTTCAGGTTCTGAGCCCATCAATGTGAATATGTCCTTTGAAAACAACCATTCACTTTTGGAGACATCCTCCTCTTCATTCTTTACTTGGTCTTCATTTTCGTTATCCAAAAAGTGATGGTTGATCATTTCGTACTTGACATTCTCCGGTAGTTCCAGCAATAGTTTTGTCAAAAACTCCAACAAAAGTGGCCAAAACGCAGGTGAAATATTGGATTTACGTTCATGTGAAAGTGAATGGCGATTGTTACCTTTGAACACCAAATCGTAATCTATCTCGCCAACCAAGTCCTCCCAAAGAGATGATGGTTGTCCTTGGGTTTGGATACATACTCCATTCATCGCCATCCAGTGTAAAAGCACTTCAATGTAAATCAGCTCGGATAGACGGTTCAACTCTTCTTTTTCTTCTCCTTCAATAGACTCTTTGTCATTCTTTTCAAATAAAAAGGATGCATTTTCTTTCAGCTCTAGCGTAACATGGGGCAATTCCGGTAATTCAGGAACCATGATATCAGATGAATCGAGATAAGCCTGGAAGATTTCAACAGCAATTTGACAGGTGAGGTCGATACCGTTAATAAAGAGTATACTGTTTTTCATGTCGTCCAATACATCCTGGTCCTTCTGTTGCAGCTGCTCATCCGTTTCGCTAAACAACAGTGTCTTGTTGTTGGTAATGATTTTTCCAAGTTTGGAATTGGAATAATCATAAGAATAAAGACACGATAAGCACAAAACAATCATTTCAAGCCAGAACTGGGAGGCATTAGAAAGTGTATACATTCTTTTAACGGCTGGCTGGTTATTATTGTCACCATTTTCGTAGAGTTCTCTCCTTTGTCTTTTCGGAAACAAGGTTTCAAAAAACATACGTTTCGTCTTTGCAAACTCATCTAACCCGATTTTAGTAAAGAGCATACCATGAAGTCGAATAAATAGTGCGGGTGCGGTGCTTAAATTATTTGTTGTTGTTGCTATTGTCTTTTTCAGGCTCATGTTGGCACCCTTCTTGTTTGGTTTCGATGGTGTTTCCAAATGCTTGCCAAGCCAGCAGCGATTGGTTTCAAATAGCGCAATGATACCTTCCCTAGCATTCAAAAATCCATTTCGACGAACCATCAGACTCCGTATACTAAAGTAGAGTTTGTGGAATCCATAACCTTGTACATTAGACTTGGTGACTTCGGGTACAAGCAACAGCGAAAGGTTAAAGTAGAGATTTCCTTTGGCTGGCATCAACCATACACCCAAAAAGTATCTTTTCCAAGCTTCTAGAAACGCACTTTGCTTTGTCCAACTGGCGATGAAGCTGTCATTTTTGTCTGGTAGATAGCTAAATCTGTAACGCGCAATATCGCCTCGAAGATTGATACAACTAAACCACTTGTAAGCCTTTGTACGTCTCCATTGGGCCAAATAGGCTTCCATTTCGTCCAAATCATTGCTAGTATCGATTGATTTAAGAAATACGGAAAGTTGCTGATAAAAATCATCAGCGCCATCAAGAAACTCGAGAAAGAGTGACAAAGTGAGTTTAGCCAATTTTGCCTTCATCTCTTGGCCGGTGCCCTCATCGCCATCATCCGAGATAATGGGTGTCAACTCCAATTCATCGAGTTCATTATTAAAAATGGGCATTTTCTTCTTTTTTGTTTCCTGGAGCAAAGCACTCGAGTTTTTTAATGCGTTTCTAAACTGCTCAACCAAGCTGTAAATGGCTCTTTTCCAACACAATGATTCCAGACCCTTTTTTTCGGCATATTCGGGATCCAATTTTAGCACCTCGAGGTATTTGGTGCATAGCAATAGATGAAGATTCATCTTTTCACGCCAAATCTTGTCTGCCTCCAAGATATCTTGGTCTCTTATGGTTGTTTTTTTGTCTTCTTGTTCCTGGTAACGTGACGTTTCCTTGGTTTGCTCTGAAGCAAAGCATACGTTTTGGCGAGATGCCTCGGTTACTTTTGAAATGGAGGCTTCGACAGAATGGATGGAACTAATAAGGGCTTTTAGTTTACGTCTGTTTATTTCATCTTGTGTTGCAGGAGCTGGTTTTGTTTCGACTTTTTTGGTTACTATCTTGTTATTGGGCTTCGCTCTTCGTTCCAAGATACGCGGAGGTGCTTTGATGGGTTTTTCGTCATCACCGGTCCACAAAGCTCTTGGTTGTCTTTTAGAGTTGTTATTGTCTGTTTGCCGTCCAACATCCTCTCGAATGGATCGCACCTGTGGTGGTGGTGGTGGTGGTGGTGGTGTTCTGTTGAATTGAATTGGGTTGTCAGAACGAGGGTCAAATAATTGTCTTTCTAGAGAATTGGTTTCTCTTGGATAGCGACTGTTATTTCTATTGAATTCGTCATCTCGTGAACTTGCTCCACCTCGTCTTCTTCTCATATGAATTTAAATATTTTACTTGTTCGTTTCTTCTTTCAAGTTCTAGTAAAAACAGGATTTTTTGTTATTCAATTCTAAAGGAAACAGTGCAAGTTAGTTTTATTTCATTTTGATAGAATCGAGTTTCATTCATTTACTTGAATTTAATGGTCATGGGTAAAGTATTTCAATCAAATACAACTAGACATCAAGGGTCATATATTTATATATTCGATGGCAGAGTTTTTTTTCTTTTTTTTTTTAGGATGAGTATCCCGCAACTTGTATAATAATAAAAACAGAATACAAAGAATAGGCGTAGGATAGAATAGTAGATAGTGATATGTTTAAAAATATATAAATAAGAAAGATATGGCAAAGAATCCTCTTTGCCAATCAATTCAAAATGATCATGAACCTTAAAAAGTATAAATCCAAAGTCACAATACAAGTGACTTTTTATCAGATGAGCTGGACCAGAGACCAAAATATGTACAAAGGTATCGAAATGCAATATAGTTTTGCCTTCTTAATATGGGCTTATCAGCTTAAATATATGTACGCATACAGCTTTTTTTTTCTCTCAGATATACGTGTAAAAACTTAAATAAAGTTCAGCAAAATTAATAAATAAATAAGCAATTAAATATCACGTCATGAATATCTTGCACTATTTTAAATAGATTAAGTCTAGATGAAGCCTATTTAAGCTTTTGCTCCAATAGACATCCCGTCTCCCTTCTAAAGAGTTATATGTATCCAACTTGAAGGGTTTTATTTTATACCATTCATTTGTATCTTATTAAAAAATAATGATAAATAAAAATGAACGCTAACGGAACGGAAATAAGGAACTCAGACTGCTGAGAACAAAGTATATATTTTCAGCATAAAAATGTTTATTTTTAAAAAGATACTTTATTTACATCAAATTATAAAACCTTCATATGAATCCATTAAGAAATAGTTGGTATAACAAAGCAAAATAGAGCCTTACGGAGTAAAAAAAAAGTTACACCAAATTTAATATTTAATCATTTACTTTTTTTTTTTATTGTTTTTTTTTCTTTTTCTTACAACTTTTACAAAGAAAATGTCTTTCTTTACAAACCTCATTTCAGAAGTGACCAAGGTCTTTGAGCATGACGACTCAAAGTCGAATGAAAATGGCGAGAAAAAGGATGATGATTTCATCGAGCAACAACTTGCCAGTGAACAACACAGATATGATTCTTTTGCTGCAGTTAGACACAACGCCCAAGTAAAGTATTTTGTTGATGGTCAAAATTACTGCTGGTAAATATAAACAAACATAAACCTTAATTTTTTATCTGACGTGTATCAAATAGGGCCGTCTCTGAAGCTATCGAGAATGCAACTGAATCTATCTATATTGAAGATTGGTGGTTGGTAAGTGATATAAAATAAAAAAAGTGTAAATCGATTTTATTAATTAAACTTTATATAGACACCTGAACTGGTAATAAATATTTAATATACAATTTAGAATAACTTGATCAACTAATAACAACACGTAAATAGTATATGCGCAGACCTCCTTCCAAGTACCCTGAATATCGTCTTGATACTTTGTTGAAGAGAAAGGCAGATCAAGGTGTTAAGATTTATGTCGTAGTTTATAAGGTATGAAAAGGGAGGAAAAAAGGTCCTTTTTTTCTAAACCCAGTTTCAATAATAGGAAGTTGAACTTGCCATGACTTTGGATAGTAAGCACACCAAAAAGACACTTGAGGCTTTGAGTGAAAACATCATTGGTAAAGTTTATTTATTTCAGGGCCCAAAAAAAGGTTGCGCTTAAAAGGATTTCTGTAAACTAATATTATAAAAATAGTGCAAAGACATCCTGATCACAACCTCGGAGGAACCTTTTTCTGGTCCCACCACGAAAAATTCGTTGTTGTTGACAATCAGATTGCTTTCCTTGGTGGTATTGACTTGTGCTTTGGGTATGTATATATATAAAAAAGAGACTTCATTATTCATTATTTTTTTCTTTTTAGTCGTTGGGATACTCATGCTCATCCTTTGGCTGATTTCCATGGTAACGACCCTAACAATGAATTGTTCCCAGGTAACACATCCATTTAGAAATATATAAACCAAGTTTTTCGAAATTAAATCATCATAATATAGGTCAAGATTACAGTGACGCAAGAGTAAGAGATTTCGAACATGGTAAATTACATGGAAAAAGGACTTTGTGACACTAAATATATGATGGTACTAAATGTCTTTTTTTAGTAAGCGATTGGGATATGCGCCTTATCGACAAAACTGTTATTCCAAGAATGCCATGGCACGATATGTCCTTATGTATGGTGAGTACAACGTGTGACGCAATAATAATAATAATAAAAAAGCATAACTCACACACTCCCTCTAGCTTGGCGCACCCGTTTTAGATGTTGCTCGTCATTTCTGTGAGCGCTGGAACTTTGTTAAGCATGAAAAGGCCATGGACAAGGACGATGTTCCTTTCTTGCAGCCTCCACTTGGTGGTATGGGTTTCCAGCAACGCTTCATTGAAGAAGAGAACGCTGACGGAAATGAGCACCATTATAGAAGACACCGCCACCGTCATCGTACCACAGGTGTTACTGGTACTATGCGAGCCCAAGTACTCAGAAGTAGCGCCAAATGGAGCTCC
>VCJL01001027.1:4185-15364 GCA_024139405.1 Backusella mclennaniae | reverse complement strand
AACACTTCCTTCCTTGGTATAACGAATTGAAAGAGAAACATGGCCATGACTTTGTCTTGCAAGATGACGGGGCTTCGTGCCATACTGGATCCTACACGTTGCGTTGGAAGAGGGAAGCCGGTATCACCTTGATGAAGTCATGGCCTGCACAAAGCCCGGATTTGAACCCAATTGAAAATCTGTGGTACCATTTGGGTAAGCGCATTGCAAAGCGCAGAGTCCAAATATTTAGTCTTGATCAGCTCGAGGCTGTCATTCATGAGGAATGGAAGAAGTTGAACGAGGAACTCTTTCCTAAGCTTGCGCTTAGTATGCCTGAAAGATGTGAGGCGGTTAGAAAAGCCCGTGGTGGTCACACTAAATATTAAATGAATAAAAAATAATATTTTTATGAACTTCATATGTTTATGATCTTATGTGTTAAATTTGAAGAAGATTGAGTAGTACTTTATTATGGAGTTTTCTTTATTAAAAAAAGTATATTGTTATGCTTCGCTGAAATACTTTTTTTCGGAGTTGTATTTGTGGAAATATTGATTTCGGAGGGGTATCCATCGTGGCATTTGACAACATTTTAGGAATTCAAAAGCATTCAAATGTATATGAATATAAAATTAATTTCACGATGTCATCTTTCCAGAAAAATAGAGAATTGTGCGAATTTAGTCTTTTTTTTAATTAATTTATAGTTAGATATAAGACTTTGATCCTTTTTACTTTGAGTAGAAAAAGGAATAATAATTAATCATTGGAGATGTAGTTACCTTTTTTGAATATATATATGTAGAAAAGATCAAAGTCTTCATTGACCACAACCTGACAACAAAAGAATTTTTATATAATTCCTCGCATAAAACAAACGGCTTAATTTTTTTTTCTTTTTTTTTCCTTTTTCCTCATACTTCTCTTTTTATCAATTTATCAAATATCATTGTTGTCAAATGGCACGTACAATCCAAAGATTAATAAAAAGGAAAGAGGAAGAAAAGAAAAGGCGACTTCAGGAAGAACAAGAGGAAAGAAGAAGACAACGAGAAGATACTCAGGATGAGGAAGAACGTCGTAAGAAATTTACGTTATGACTTGATAGAAAAATGGCTAAATCTCTGCCTTTATTTATTATTGCTTTTTAGCCATAAAAAGACAAAAAAAAAAAGGAAAAGGCAGGAGTACAGTTAAGCGAAAACAGGCAGACGACGAGAAAAAGGCGAAACAGGAAGCTAGACAAGAAAAAACAGCGACAATGAGGAATGTTACAGTGGAAAGACCTTGTCCCACTTGTTTACGTGCAGCTGAAGATGACCCAACCCGTGCAAAAACAGCAAAGACACATTTACTTTCATCTAGCAAGTTTTGTCCAGACTATAAAAAGAAGCAGACTGCTCAAATTTGGGAATTCTGGCTTCGACCTCAGTAACATGTAGTACAAGCTTCAACAATCATGTTGTTGAAAACTTTGATGAGTTTTACATTAGATACCCAAAAGCTAAACTGTTGCGAATAATACCTGTGAGTACTTGTTTTAAACCTTGGCGTTTTGTTTTGGATCATTTTATTTTAACTATTTGCTACATTAGGATTTGAAACCAAACGATGCTAATAAATATGCCCATTTCATTTACCAATCAACCGTCAATGACAAAATGTTCCCGCCAGAATAGCCCGAGTGCCATCATGTCTTATCTGTTGACAATGCTTTAAATAATGTATTAGAGACTTTGATGGATGAAACGGCTGAGGAATGGGTCGCTGCTAATAATATGATCAGAACTGAGCAACAATCCACACAAAATCTACAAGTAACATCTCTTGTAGCTGGTTCTTCCACAGATCCCTTTGTCAATGAATTTTCTGTGGCTCACAGTTCGACAGGCACTGATTTGGATAGTGATATATTTCCAGAAGACTTTGATACTCATTCTATTGTATCTACCAATACTTATTCACCGAGTATATCATCTCAAACTACTACTGGAAGTGTGGGAATGTCTAGCCTTCAATTAGATCAGGATGATACAAGCACGTTTTCGGTAACCACTGCATCCATCTCAAAACACCCGCACATTTTTTTGTATATCATGCATAGAATATTGCAGGAAATGGAGAGTTGGAATGAGGAAGACAGTGTCCTTTCACCGTCAGTTCAAACAGAGGCAAAAAAAACATGGACATATCACTTTCTGAGCAGTTTACCAGAATGGTCAAATATCACAAGAAAGCGACGTTCCGCATTAACCCAAAACATAACAAAACAACATCAAACTTTGGGGCGCGGATCCTGGCGTGACCGATGTCTTTGTTGCCGTCGACGGCAGTGACAAAAACGTTTACAGTAGTATTGAACAAGGATCCGGTGATTCTCACCAAGTGCGAAGTTTCTCGAGTATCGAATATTATACTAAAGCAGGTTACAAAAAAACAAATGCAAATTCATGCGCCAAGAAAAAAGAGATTGGAATTGATAGCATTGAATCCATTATCCCTTCCCCGAAAACAAGTCGTGTTGAATCCATTGAATTGTATATTACAGAGTTTCTCGAATTACTTTATGGCTTAGGGGAGTTTTATGATATGGACTTTCAAAAAATGAGATTCTTAAACTATATTGGAAGATAAAAGTCCACAATGAAATGATCAACATTTTAATCAACGGAGGCAATAAGTACAATGGGAATCTAAATCACCAACCATCACCAGCCACTACTGAAACAGATACAAGTCATGATGCCACAATCAGAAGAAGAGGAAACCGCCCACGTCAGCCAGATTTCACATCTCAGGTATAAAGTAGTAACGTCAAGATGTAAGTTGTTTATTGTTAAATATTTGCAGTACATAACTAAATGAACGAAAATCAATTTGATTTTTTTATATGCTTTATAGGGATAAGTGGAAAAAAGCTCGCTTCCAACAAACACCAAATGATACTCTAAGTGTGGTATGCGTTGGCGACGGCTCTTTTGGGAGAAAGACGTTCCGTGGAAAATCACATGGGCTAGCTAATACCTTCAGAAAGCTCCTACGTATAGCTGAGAATGATGGCAAATTAGTGACAACAGATGTCAATGATAAATATACAAGTCAAGTATGCAGCCATTGTGGTGAGAATGATATGGAAAACAAGCAGCTGGATAACGATGAATCATCAAAATTGCATAGTGTATTGGTGTGTAACAACTGTGGACGCATTTGGCAAAGAGATATTAACGTAGCAAGGGATATTCATGCATTGTCGATGATTGAACTCGAGGGAAATGCTCGACCTGAAGTATTCAACTGAGTCGAGGAGTAGCTATTTTTTTTTTATAAGTTTAATGTCATATTTAATAAAATCAACACTCGCATTAATGGATTTTTTTTCACTTTCTTTCGCTTTTTTTTGTTTACTTATTTCGAGATTACTTACAAAAAAGTTTAAGAAAAAGCCCAAATGTAAAACACACTTTTTAAAGTCGACTTTTTTTTATCGCATTAATTATTTTTCTTAAGTAACCACTATCTTTATCTTAAAATAAACAAGTTGATTCATTTGCCACTCTTTTTCTTGACAGCGGTGCCACATTATCAGTCGATGAAGATGGATTTATTGAAGCATCTGGCGTCGAAGCCGAGCAAAATGAAGAAAAAAACCGCATGCATTTGAATACTTTGATTGAAGAAGTCGAAGAAATTGAAGTAGATGTAGACATGGAAGAAATTCCAGAGCTGAACGGAGCGGCTGATGGAAGAAGTAAATGTGAGTTTGATCGTAATATTATACACTAAGTTCCAGTAATTCATACATAGTTATATAGTTACAAAGGAAGAATATATCTTTCTTGCGACCTTTGTGCTGGTCTTCTCTAACCAATACCTGACCCAAGAGCAACTACTTTACTCATCCAATTTTCAAATACCTTTCTGTTGTCATTAGGGATCGATTTCCAACTGCCCAAATCATTTCTATCGTTAGAGTCTTGGCTTGGTGCTGACAATATGACACAAGCGATGACTGAATATGTATCATGCACCAAGTGCCACGCACTTTATCTTCTATCTCTCCGTTCTGCTATTCCTGCAAGATGCAGCAACAAACTTGCTTTTTTTCCTGTTTGTAATGAACCCTTATTCAAGACTAAGGAAGGGTCCAACTTGAGAGGCACTCCCTTTAAAATAAATCCTGCAAACAGCATCATCAAGTCCATCCAACAGATGATGCAAAATCCAGAATTCGAAGAAAAGATTGAACGACGGAGATCAAGATCTACAGAATCAAACCGGGGAAGTGATATCTCGGGTGGTATAATGTGCCATGAGATCAAAGAGAGTCAGGGCAACAAGTTCTGCAATAAAAAAAAAAGAAGCCTCTTCTTCGCCTTAAACGTAGACTGGCTGGACGTATTTGGTGGCAAGAACTATGGCCACCATTCAACTGGGGCAATGTTGTTAAGCTGTGATTCGTTATCAAGAGAAGAGCGTCTGAAGCCCAGAAACATTATTAACGTGGGTGTGATTCCTGGACCAAAAGAGCCAAACTATGAACAAATTTACACCTACTTGGACCTCGCTATTGATGAATCCTTAAGTTTGTACAACGGTATCAAGTTTACCACTTTTGAGAGCCAGACTGTCCAGTTGTTTTATGTGTTGCTTTGCTGAAAATTGCATCTGATTCACCTGCTACAAGACGGATCGCTATTTATTAATAAAACAATACGTTTGATTATTTTGAGTTTGACAGAATCTTGATCTCCGGAATGAACTTTTATTGTATAGCAATAAATTGCTTTTTTTTTCTTTTTTTTTAAAAAAAAGTGAACGCGTAAAAGAAAAACACATGTATATGTTTTTTTTTTAAAAAAAAAAGGGTCGCGTTACACTTTATCCTTTTTTCCCTTTCTCTTTTCTTTATCGCTTTTATCTTCTTGCAAAACTACTGCATTCCTTTAACTCAGGTAAATACTCATGGTTTAATATAAAGTAAAAAGGAAGTATACTTAAGAGCAAGGTGTATATTGTAGCCGGTTCGTCTTCTTCTCCTCTTATCCCTTGGCTTTGTTATTGTAATAGCAGGTATGTGTATATGTAAATGTTGTCCAAAGAAGTGGGTCACTGAGAAAGAGGGTCTTGATGTAGCCACTCTCCTTCTTCTTCTTCTTCTTCTTCTTCTTCTTACGCGGCTTCATGAAGGTAAAGGCAGTTGGTATGATTGGTCTATGGTTCTCTATTCCAACACTGGTTTATATGATAAAGGTAGCATATATGAATTTGGATATTGGAAGTGTTTATAATGGCTGGTGTTTCGCTACTCAAGGTGGATTGGTAAGGCAAACATACCTATTATTATTTCAAGGGTTCTTTTATTCAAGCTAAACTGTTATAATCAAGTTGGTGCTTCTGGCTCTACACTACTCTGGGTCTTGTTACTTGCTACTTGCTACTTGCTACTTGCTACTTGGTTCTTGGCATCTACCTGGTATAAACTATCTGACCACTTTCACTGACATCACTCTTCAATTTATCAGGATTACGTGGACAAAGCTTTATTTGGTAATGTATACATATATATTTTTTTTTTTTCTATACGTTTGATAAGTCACCGTTTTTATTTTTCAAATAGCAAAAATAGATGAAGTAGTGTCAAGAAAGAGAGGGTTTTTCAAGGTCATGGTCTCTTTGTGTTTGCTCCTGTTCTGTCATGCTCTTTGGTGTTGACAAATATTTAGCTATAGCTTGGTATGTATTATTTTTAAAGATTTGTTTGTTATTTCACAAGATAAACTAATAATTTGTCTTTTTTTTTTTAAAAAAAAGACATCATCTGGTTTTCCTTCTACATCTCTTTGACTAGTTGATGCCTCCGTTGTACTAGCATTCTGGCATTCCCTCTCTCTACTACTCCATCTACAGGCTCGCTTCAATGCTCTGATTGTGGGGTAAATATTCTTGCGATAAGATCCAGATTTATATTGATATAACTAACATATTGTGTAGGGCTACTTGATTATGGACCCAGTGCATGCGATGCGAACACAAGAGTTCTGTACCGTGTGGCATAAGAACATGGACTCAAGAAGCAAAATCCACTTCATTGCAAGGTTTCTAGTTTTCTATAAAACCTTTCCGAGTAATAGAAACTCGTGAGGATTACTAATCAGGCCGGAGGGGCTCTAGGGTTCCAAAGGGTAGGTCTAAATATATAGTATTAGTTTGGGGTTTTAATTGTTTAATCCAACCATAAATGTAAATAAATATTAGCCTGTGTGTATAAATAAATAGATCACCATTCATGCATGCATTGATGCAACAAACTAAAAAGTGCCTGAAAATGAAAAGAGGTCACGACAAGCCACATTTGCATTATAATTGTAAATAATTTTGACAACCATTCTTTTACAGCACACTTATTTACCAAAACATGTCCTCACGATTAGCACGACAATCACTTGATTTCTTGACAAAATCAACACCAAAAAATAAAGACACTGGTTCGAATAAAAAAGACAAAAAACTCATTTTACCAAAGACAAACAGAGGCATCAAAAAAGTGAAACATGAGATTCGTTATGGACAACATCAAAAAACTAGAAAGATGCAGGAAGAACGAAGAAAGAGAGAGAATCCTATTGGTAAATATTTTGCTTTTGTGGCACACTTTTATTATTCACACAATGTATATAGATCATTTGAAAACAGAAGAGGAGTTGTTGGACGAAAAGTTAAAGTTCAATGTAAGAGTGATGCAAAGAGCGTTAAAAGCAAGTGAACTCGAAAAGCAGATTCATAAAGAGGTTGGTCTTATAAAATAACATTTTGAAGTGATGAAACTGATATTGTTTATAGATTAACCGAGAACGACGTAATAAAAAGACAAAATGGAGTAGTAAAGTGGATGGTGCTGATGGAGACACTGATGAAGATAGCGATTAATAAAAAAAAGTTGATGAAATAAATAATAATAAAAAATACAAATACCCCTACAAGATTCATGTTGACAACATTTTTCTCAATAAGGAATGGTTTTGGTTGGGAATGCTAATGCGCATTGATGATTGTCTGGATAGTATAAAGGAAGAGACGGAGGTCTTTAACCTATGGATAAATGTTATATACATGAATCCATGTGGTATGGGTGTCAAAAAACGAAAAAAAAAAAGATTAATTTTTTTTTATTAAAGTTCTGGATTGCCTTATTTGTAAGTCAAGATCAAGTACCATTGCCGATCTAAAAATACAGCAAAAGTAGACATGAAAATAGCCATGATTTACTATGCGCTTTCCCACAAATCCAAACCCTATTCATACAAGATCAATTATGACTCTTGATTGAGTTGTTATGAACCGGATATGAGTTGACTTGAAGGAGATGTAGTTGAAAATGAGAACAGAAACGTGTTTGAGACGAGGGGCATTTCATATTGTGAAAAATTGGATCAATCAAGGCAGGACAGATTGAATTGAAATAGGATGGATATAAACCAAGAAAACGTTTCTATGTTCTTTTATGATTTCGAATGTTGAAAATAGAGTTTAAAAAAGAGATGATAAACATACAAATGTATGTATATATATTTATTCATTCGTATGTACATATGTGCCTGTATGCATATTTACATATATATTCTTCTTTCTCTTTCTTAGTAAAAGAAACAAAACCTGTCAGATAGTTTAACACCAAAATATTAAGGTGATTATTTGTTTATTTGTTTCTATATTTTTATTTATATTTTCACCAACTTTTTTTAAGACTGGTACAACCTGTTATGAATGAAAGAAAAAGAAAGAAAAAGAGAGATATAGTATTAAAAAAAATGAATAAATATATAAAATCAAATGGAAATGATGAGTGGAGTGAGTACACTTTATTATTATAAATAAATAAAGTAGTTTGCTCGTGTCAAATGCTACACAAAACCATAGATCCATTTAATAACTTTAAACTCAACCACTATTTTCAGTCTCCCTTGGTTCTTTTTTAAGTGGGCATACTCTCCCCTAGCACCTAATTTTCCCTTTTTTTTGTGCTTCTCTCTCTGTGTGTGTGTGTTTTTTTTTAATTTTTTTATAATTATTTTCTTCTTCTTTCCTTTCCTTTTCCCCCTCTTTTCCTAGTTATTATTTATTAGTACCTTAATATGTCTGGTAAGTAGTACTTTTTCATAATGAAAGCCTTGAAACTAAATAATATCACTTAGACCAAGTCAATAGTCCATCATCTGGAGTAAGACCTATAGAGAAAAAAAAAAAGAAAAAAAAAAGAAATAAAATAACCAACATGTGCTTTTAGATTACAGTTGTCCGTAAAAAGTTGCAGGGTTATGTTGGTTTCGCCAACCTTCCCAACCAAGTTCATCGTAAATCAGTAAAGAAGGGATTCCAGTTTACCTGTATGGTTGTTGGTATGTGGAGTATTTCTATTTTTACTATTATAATATAATATGTGGGTTACCATAGCAACTCATCAGTTTATTAATATATAATAATTAGGTGAATCTGGTCTTGGTAAATCCACCTTGATCAACACTCTTTTCAACGCACAACTGTACCCACCCAAGGAGACTGTTGAATTATCACACGAGACAACACAAACCGTTGAGGTGCAGTCAATTACTTCCGATATTGAAGAGAACGGTGTCAAGTTGAGACTGACTGTTGTCGATACACCTGGCTTTGGTGACTTTGTCAACAATGAGGAAAGGTAATATATAATTATTTTGCAATACACATTTACACGTGGGCCCTATACTTTTTAAAGCGACTTGTTTTAATTTTTGTATTACCTTCTATTGTGATTTAGCTGGAAACCCATTTTGGACAACATCGAGGCTCGTTGTGATGCTTATCTCGAGCAGGAAAACAGAGTCAACCGTCGTCGTATGGTTGATAACCGCATTCATGCTTGTCTTTACTTTATTGCTCCTACAGGCCATGCGTGAGTATTTATTATTTATTTATTTATTATTATTATTATTATTTTTATTTTTATTTATATATACACCAGCCTACATTATTATGCATGACATGACTTGTTTATAACAACATCAACTAAATATTATATTATAATAGATTGAAGCCTCTCGATATCGAGTTTATGCGCCGTCTTCACACTCGTGTCAACTTGATTCCTGTCATTGCCAAGGCTGATACTTTGACAGAAGAAGAAGTCGTTGCCTTCAAGGAACGCATTCTTGCTGATATTGCCTATCACAAGATTCAAATCTACCAGGCTCCTGTTTATGAATATGATGACCAGGAGACTATTGCTGAGAACCGTGAAATCATGTCAAAGATTCCTTTTGCTGTCGTTGGTTCAGACAAGGAATTTGAAATTGAAGGTGGTCGTCGTGTACGTGGTCGTAAGTACCCTTGGGGTGTTATCGAGGTTGACAATGAAGAACACTGTGATTTCGTTAAGCTTCGTCAAATGTTGATTCGGTAAGATATATCCTTGCTCCTTTTTTTTTTCCATCCCTTACTTTTGGTTCACTTTCTCCTAATATGAGAAAACACTATTTCTCCTACCCCTCTTTTCTCCTCTCCCTCACACATACAAACACACACGCCTACATATACATGATACATAATACTTGGAACCTCCCCTTGTCTTCAACAACTAACACACTTTATTATCATGTAGTACACACATGGAAGAACTTAAAGAATTTACAAACGATGTTCTTTATGAAAACTATCGTACCGAGAAGTTGACTGCCATGGGTATTCAGCAAGACCCTTCTGTCTTCAAGGAAGTCAAGTAAGTTGTATATACCACTGGGATGTGTGTGCTATAGTTATTTATTTTTGTTGTATCAACTTTTAGTCCTGTACAAAAGATGGAAGAGGAGCGCCTTGCCCACGAGCAAAAGTTGGCCAAGATGGAAGCAGAAATGAGATCAGTCTTCCAAGCAAAGGTACAAGAAAAGGAGGCCAAATTGAAGCAATCAGAAGAAGAGGTAATTTTTTTTTTGATTTGTACATGAGAAGCTTGTTTACCTAAGTATGTATATATAGTTGTATGCTCGTCACAAGGAGATGAAGGATGCTCTCGAAAAGCAACGTTTAGATTTGGAGGAGAAGAAGCGTCGTTTGGAGTCTGGAAGACCCATGACACCAGAAAAGACTGCCAAAAAGAAGGGTTTCTCATTCAACAAGTAAAAAATATACTTTATACAATTAATACTATTATCTCCCTCTTCTCTTCTTCTTTTTATACACGCAATTTTTATTTTTATTTTATTTCTTTTTATCTCTACATTTTACATTCAAATAAAGTCTTTTGATACTATTTATTTTAAAAGAGGGGATTGTGAATAAGTGTTTATTACCTATTTTCATCTGTATACAGAGACCAACCTGGTGCCTTTGTGATTGATTGTATCCCTTCATGCCAGCCTCTACTATTATTGAATAACACATTTTATATGCTAGGTGGTTGAACATACTTCTTCGTGTTCCCACAGTCGATTGGCTTTTTCAATACCATCATCATATACTGCAATTTTGCTTATTTTTATTAACTGCTCTAAGATAGGGAGGTTAAATACATAGCGAGTAAAGAGAAAGAGATAATGAAATGTCTTCTTTGCTTAGTAAATCACAGAATTGATCCTGAGTAATATATGATTCAATACAGGTAATCTCAAATACTAATGATAAGGAAAACATTACGTTTAGGACGTTACAAGTTGTATTTTTAAATACGCCTCAGGCCATCGATACTCTGGTAGTTATTGATATGCACATTATCACGGATAAAAGTGAAAGTAAGCGTAAAATCAGCTATACAAAAATGACACATTAGGATTATGCATTTATTATAAGCTAGTTTTTATTCATTTACAGTAGTGATCAGGAACCGAAACCGGACGCTTAATGGAAAGTAAGAATTAATTCTTTAACAGACGCACATGTAAAATCTAGCGCAAGTGGAGCATCAAACTCTTCTTTTGTTACAGGGATAGCTCGATAGATTCTAGATTGTGGTCTGGTAACGATATTTCCAGGTTGCTTTTTAATACACCTGTAAGCGTCAATGTTGACAACTTGGGAAAATTTGTCTCGATGATTTTCGCTGAATCACGAGTCAGGTCTATGTAAACAAGTTCGAGACAGTGGATAAAAGTTGGACTTAATGGTGAATCACTAAATGTAAAGCCGATGCCATCTATAACTAGCTTGAAAAGTGTAGCAGGGCATGCTT
>VCJL01001022.1:35597-46593 GCA_024139405.1 Backusella mclennaniae | reverse complement strand
TAATTTAAAATTTTAAAACGTTTGATTATCAGGAAAAAAAAAAAAAAAAGATGATATTAGATCAATTTTATTTTTGCATGTTTGTAATATGCTTATGTTTTCTGTTTGACTTCTTCAATGGCGTACATGACTTCCAAAATTGGCGTTTTTGGCCAAAATCGGACAACCAAATGAAAAATGTCGAAGCATTAGCTAGGCTATTTCAGGCAATTTTATGTACCCTGTGTGTCTATTTTACCTTTGGGGGTGATGAAGTATATAAACTAGCTTTAGTTTGATGCTATTCTTGTTTTTTTAAACCTCTTTATCTTCTTTTTAATAGCACATTTTTTTTTTATATTTATTTTGTCATTTTCATTTATTTCCCTTAAATAAAATACCGTTGCATTGAGAAGTAAAGTTGTAAGTTAGAATGGCAACAGCAACCCGAGACTCTTTTGAAGAAAAAGAGGTTGTTACAGAATATTACGTTAAAAACGAAACTGTAACTTCCGAAAAAGTGCAAGACTTTATGGATGATGGAGATGAAAAGAAAGATTACGATATCGAACAAAAAGATCATGAAGAGGAAGAAGAAGACTCCCCGATTGAAGAAGTCCGAGCAGTCGTCTTAAAGTAAGAAATAGTTTATTTCAAGATATGAGTCGTTAAATAACGTATATCCTATTAGCACTGATGACCCAACTACCCCTGTATGGACTTTCCGTATGTTCTTCTTGGGTGTTATTTTCGTTGCTCTACTTGGTTTTGTCAATCAGTTCTTCTGGTACAGACAAAATGCTTTAACTATTCAACCTCTCGTCGTCCAGTTGGTCAGTTATCCTCTTGGTAAAGTTCTGGAAAAGGTTCTCCCTAGAAGCAGATTCTGGAATCCTGGACCTTTCAACATGAAGGAACACGTTCTCATCACTGTTATGGCTAATTGTGCTGGTGGTACTGCCTATGCTCTCGATATTATCACTATTCAAAGACTCTTCTATGGCCAAAACCTTGGATGGGGTGGTGGATTGTTGTTGATCTGGACTACTCAATTGTTAGGTTCGTATAATAAATAGTATGATGATGATAAATAATATGGAATACTAAAAATAATAAAAATAAAAATAAAAAATAGGTTTTGGTATGGCCGGTGTGCTTCGTCCCTATCTTGTCTACCCCTCTGCCATGGTCTGGCCTAGCAACTTGGCCAACATTTCACTTTTCCGTTCTCTTCACGTTGTTGACAAGGACTGGACTGGACCTACTCGTTTCCGTTGGTTCTTGTACGTCTTTTGTGGTATGTTTGTCTACTACTGGTTACCCGGTTATTTCTTCCAAGTCTTGACTTTCTTCTCATGGGCTTGCTGGATTAAGCCTTCTAACCGTGTCTTGGGTCAACTCACAGGTTCTCTTAGTGGTTTGGGTATGTTGGCTGTCTCATTTGATTGGTCAACCATTACTTCTTACCTTTTGACTCCTCTTGTTGTCCCTTATTGGGCTATTGCTAACATCACTGTTGGTTTTGTCTTTATCGCTTGGATCATTGTTCCTGCTCTTTACTATACCAATGTCTGGGAAGCTCAAAAATATCCCATTATCACTAGTGGATTGTTCACAGAATCTGGTGAAGCTTGGAACAACTCTATGGTATTAACTCCCGACAGAGTCATTAATGAAACTGCCTATGCTGAATATGGCCCTATGCGTATGTCTGCTTTCTTTGCTTTTACCTATGGTATCGGTTTCGCTGGTATTACTAGTATTCTTACTCATACTTATCTTTATCATGGATCTGAAATTTGGAGACAATTCAAGGACTCTCGTACCCAAAAGAATGAAGATATCCATCACAAATTGATGCGCGCTTATCCTGAAGTTCCCCACTGGTGGTACATTGCCACCTTTATTATTGCCTTTGGTGTTTCTTTCGGTGTCATTTATGGATGGCCAATTGGTCTTCCCTGGTGGGGTTTTATTCTTGCCGTTGCTATCTCTGTCGTTTTTGTTCTTCCTATTGGTATCATTACTGCCCTTACTAACCAAGCCCCTGGTCTTAACGTCATTACCGAATTCATTATTGGTTTTGCCCTTCCCGGTCACCCTATTGCCAATGTCACTTTCAAGACTTATGGTTACATTTCCATGTATCAATGTATCGTTTTTGTTGGTGATTTGAAGCTTGGTCATTACACTAAGATTCCTCCAAAGGCAATGTTCATTACCCAATTTATTGGTACTGCCTTGGCTGGTCTTATGAACTTGGTTACCGCAAACTGGCTTATGGATACTGTCGAAAATATTTGTACAACTGGTGCCTATCCTTTTACTTGCCCTAGTGCCCGTACTTTTTACTCTGCTTCAGGTATGTAAAGATACTTTTTTTTTTTTGATTTCTTTTATTAACGCTCTTTGCTTCTAATTTTTTAGTCATTTGGGGTGTGATCTCTCCAAAGAGAATGTTCGGTCCAGATTCCCCTTATAGCTCTATGCTTTACTTTTTCCTCATTGGACTTTTGATCCCCATTCCTTTCTACTTCCTCTCCAAGAGATACCCTAACAGCTGGGTCAAGTATGTCCACTTCCCCTTGATCTTCAATGCTACTGGTATGATGCCTCCTGCTGTACCTCTCAACTTCTCCATGTGGTGCGTTGCTGGTTTCATTGGTATGTATTGGGTTCGTAAATACCACCATGAGTGGTGGATCAAGTATAACTATGTTACATCTGCCGCTCTCGATTCTGGAGTTGCTATTAGTGCCATCGTTATCTTTGGTGTCGTGACAGGATCAGGCTATACACCTGTATGGTGGGGCAATGGTGGCTATGATATCAATGAAACGTTTGATAACTGTCCCTTGGCTGGTACCAACGGATCTGGCATCTTGGCTTAAACCACCTACTGCTTAATTTTAATTTTAATGAAAAGAACTTATTATTTTAATTCACATCTACTATAACTACTATTTCTTTTAACTTTGTAATTTCAACTTCTTTCTCGTATAATTACATACAGTTTTATATATAATAAAGATTGAACCAAATATATATTCATTTAACTCTACAAGATTATCACTTTCCAATAAGTTTTTAATTTAAACACAAGCACTGGGAAAATAATTCTATCTTCCAGAACCTTTTTGAACTTCCTGGCCTATTTTTAAACGGGCCGGATATAGTCATTCTGTACCAGTTTACTCAGTTACAGAGATAAATATCGGGGAACGACTGTAATTTGAAAAGGCTACTATCAAGGAGAATGGCAAATAGCGTAAATAGCGAGCTTAACAATGATACACAAAATAAGATGATGATTTAAATAGTGAGTAAACATTGATAAAATAAAAGAGACAATAGCTCCCATATAAATTAAAAGGGATGATGAGAAAACAAAAAGAAGGAACCAATATGAAGATAAAAGTAAAATGTAGTGTGCATAATTTATTTGAAACATATAAAAAGTCTAACGGAGTTCACTAGCTAATAGTGCAGGATTTTCAATGAGTTTTTTCCAATGGTTTCCAAATCGGGCAATAGTGGCACCATCTATGATGCGATGATCTGCCGACCAACTGATGGGCAAGATTTGTTTCGGTACAAGAGCATCATTTTCATCGTAACGAGGCAGCTTTTGCATTCTTCCAAGAGCAACAATGGCCATTTCATTTGATACAATAACAGGATTTGCATATGTACCACCAATGGTACCAATATTTGAAATGGTAATCGTTCCACCTTTGAGATCAGCGGCAGGAATGCTGTTTGATTTACCCAACTCTGACAAACGGTGGATTTCAGAGGCAATTTCAAAAATGGTCTTTGATTGCACATCCTTGATATTAGGAACAATTAACCCTTGTGGTGTATCCATCGCAATACCAATGTTGTGGGATGAACGATAAGTTAACTTTGCAGAGGAAAGATCATCAATGTCACCAGTTAGCTTTGCATTCAGAATAGGATAGTGTGACAAGGCAATGGATAGACATTTTACAAAGATGGGAAGATAGGATATTTTCTTGAATGCATACAAGTCAGGGTGAGCAGCAATATAGCTGTTGAGTGAATTTTTGTACTCGGAAGTTGCATCGACTTCAATATCGTCCTTATAACCCAATTGGGGGATAGACAGAGACTGGGTCATTGATTTAAACATGGCCTTTTGGATCATACTCAATGATTCTAAACGATCAGAAGGAGAAGTAGCCAAGTCCTGCTTAGCCTCTGGTACTGACTCTATAAATCATAATATCCGGGTCATCAATAAAAAAAAAATGACGATAATAGAATAATAGCTTAATAATTCGGCTTACCTTGTGCATTGTATGATAAAATGTCATCCTTGAGCACTCTACCACCATCTCCTGAACCCATCACCATGTTGATATCAATTCCTTTTTCCTTGGCGAGCTTTCTAACTGCGGGTGTTGCAAGGGCACCAGATGATCCTTTGGATTTATCTTGGATGCTCTTCACTGTTTGCTTTTCTGGAATTGGCGTTGGCTCATTCTCGACCTTTTGATTTTCCTTTTCAGGAACAGCAGGACCATCTTCTTGTTCCTCTTCATCGGTATCGATATCAACCAAAGGCGCGCCTACTTTGGCGATATCATGCTTGCCATAATGCAGCTTGGTTACAGTACCAGAAAAGCGAGATGATATCTCAACAGAGGCTTTGTCCGATTGAACTTCACATATCTTGTCAAATTCAGCAACGGTATCACCAGTTTCAACAAACCTACATTTAATCAAAGGCATCTTGTTATTAAAAGAAAGAAAAAAGCCTTTACGATCATTCCATATACAATAAATCAGCCCGCCCACTTACCACTGGATCACCTCGCATTCTGTAATACCTTCGCCGATATCGGCCAAAAGAAAGGGTTTGATGGCTTGGAATTTAAAAGACGAGTGAAAATGACGATTGTACCGAGCACCGTTTAACCGAAACTAGATGCGGACTAAAGCTTTAGGTTCAAACCCTCCATCACTTTTTAACAGAAAGACCTTTTACTTACCGTGGGAAAAACACGTCGATTGCTTATACGTGATACGGGAGATACGGTGTGAGAGAGGGATTTTAATGATGCACGATACATGATGAAATCTAGTTTACTATAGAGAATACAAGATGTGAATCAATAGTAAAGAAGAGAGGAGGGGGATATAAAAAAATGATTATATGAAAGAAAGAGGATGAAATAAGAGTAAGAAAGTGCTAGTTAAATCATAATCAAACCCGTGGGAAACTAATTGAATGGAGGACTGGTTTTTTTTTTTTAAGTGGGAAATTTGTATTATGGTCACATGAAGTACCTTTATTCGAGTACTTTTTGATTGACAGATAGACACTGTGCATGGTGATAGAGGAGTCATAGTAGGAACAAGAATGTCGATGGTTAGCAACTCAAATATAAGCAAGACAACGAACCATTCTATTTCAGTATTGACGCATAAGATAAGAGGTATCCTTAAACGGAAAAGGTATTCATAAGCGTCTTTGACATATTTTACTTTATTATTGAATATATTAAAAGGTATGCATGCTTTCCCTCTCTCGTCTACGCTTCACATGTCCCTTCATTGTATTTGCTTCATTTTTTAAACCCGCCAATAATTTTGCAACCTTTTCAAGTTTTGCTTGAAACTGAGGCTCCATCGGTTTTCCTTTATTCCTACGAACGGCGGCGACTGCACTATTGTACTCTACTTGGGTTGATTCGATCTTTGATTGTATTTTTGCAATTGACCTATTTGCTTCACGATCAGTGCTTGGAATAGCCGCTGATGATGATGGAGTGGAAAGCTTCTCAGGTACTTTGGATTGATTACTGCTTAATAGCGTGTCCATAAAACCAAACATGTCGACTTGCTCCTCTCTATTTTCTGCAGCCTTTACGTTATTTACTTTATTTTTTTTGGGCTTTTTCTTAACATTTAAGCCCAAGCCTGGTCTATCCGTGTTGTTAAATGACTTGTTTGTATTTCTTTTAGTAGCTTCTATTGGTTCCAGACGACCCTGTCCGCTTACACCCAATCCTTGCCCCTTTTTGTTTTGAAAAAAGAAATGTATATTACTGTCTTTTTTTGTATTTCTTTCTTTATCCAAAAAGATCATCTTACAGGCACATATCCCATTTTACTCATCATTCTAGAAGCAAATCCTGTGGAGTGTGCTTCCCAACCGCCCCAATGCTTTGGCACAATATCAAATTGGTCGTCTAGCTCTTCCTCATTCATTGATGATGTTTCATTGACTGATTCGTTATCAGAGTGTTCAGCTTTGGTAACAGCTTGGTTAAGATATTGAAAAGGACGGATATCTTGCAAATCGACTGTAATAATAACACCCTCCAACGTACTCACTTCCCATTGAGGCCAGTTTGCTCCATCAATCTGTTTTATAACTTGGCCTGGTTTCCATAGTTCTTCATTTTCTTGTTGACTTTTATAAATCACATTGCTACCAGGAGAGAGTACTTCTTCCTGAATAATATCCAATTCCGTATCGAATAACTCTCCTTCTCCTTGTTGTTCTTCATCTCCGGATAGCTGATTCGTGTTTGCCTGAGCCAGCTGTATGTTTAACAAGTCGTAGAGATCAGACAAAGCCTGTAGTAATTCAGGATCTCCAGGGGTAAGAGCAACAAGCTCTTCCATTTGCTGAATCATACGGTGTGTCTCCTCAATTTCCTCCATGGTGTTATGTTTGTCAATAGCGATAAAAAGTATTTTTATTCCATTTTCATACTTCAAAAAGTGTAGAAAATTCCAGCCAATCAGAACACGTATAACAATCAACAACGACGAATTGTGATGCCTTTGCTGGTTTTTTAGTTAGATTTCGCGCAAGTGACAAACTAATCGGTTAAAAGCAAAAATAGATTTCGCGGACTGTCATACTTGGTTGGTTTTTTTATTAAACAATTTTCGCAAAATAGCAAACCTTTTTTGGTCAAATTACACACCTTTTTTGGTTACGTTACAACCAATGGTTGGGAATAATGAAAGGCATTGTAGTACAGATGAAGAAAACCACGTCCATCACTAACCTCTACCCACTCCTCAAGGCCTTTTTTTGCACAGAGCCTATTTACACCAACTCTTGGGCCAACAAAAAGCTAGTTAATACTCAGGATAAGCCCGAATTTTCCTTGCTCTTCTCTCCCTGGAAGCAGGCCTTTACTATACTCATTTGTGAAGTGAAGCCTGAAAAAACCGTATCTGTTCAAAAGGATGGATGCATCTCCAATTTGGTTAAAATCTCAAAGCAAATGAAGACCAGCTTGGAAGATATGGTCAAGGCCGGCGTTACCGGTGCCATGTCATTTGGTATCCTCTGCAAAGGATGGTCAATTTCGCTGCTGGTTATGGATATCGACCATGAGGCTATGTATAGATTGTATGAACCCGAGAAGTTGGACCTTACCAGAAGCTCCACAGATTCAAAACTCTATTGACTGAAATGACTTCCATGATTGAACAAGTATAGTTGTCCAAGAAGAGAGGCAATTCCATCAAACGATCTCGTTCTGTCGCCAATATGAGAGCAAACTCTTTCGTGTATGATAAGCGCTCGAGAAAGGAATAATTTCTTTCTCATTTCTTTTTATTACTCTTCTTATTTGTATATGAATTTGTAAATACCATTCATTAAAGATCAACTTGAATACGTTTCAACCATGCCTATATTTTAAATTGACTTATAAAACAGACTTTACCCAAGCCGTGATCACTATTAATATGAGTTCTTGTCATAATCAATCAATCACTAACAAAATAAATAAATGGAGCAACGCACGGCTTTACTAATATTGTTTCATTTTATACAAATAAAGGAGATATAAATGGAAAGCAAATCCAAAAGGACGTTTACTATAGAGCTTTATTTATTTCTGTCCATCAAACGACCAACCAATTCCTTTTGGATTTTAGCTTGGTTTCTGCTGTCCTCTAAAGAGCCCAAGCTTCTCAAATCATTGACGATATCCTTTGTTTTTCCAAAATAGACTTCCTGAAGCGAGTTGCGCATCTTTAATTCCATATCCTCCACCATCTTACCAATGTTGGCAATGTGTGCTGCAGGATCGTCCACAGGCAAGTCTTGTTCGATCTGACGGACCATACTACCGCTCAGGTTGAGGTTGCCGAGATCCTGGTTGTTTGTAATCATGTAGAGCATGACGGTGGAGGTCAATTTGTATTGGGCGTTACGTCCGCGTTCCTGCACTTCAAACACGTGAATCGAATCCCATGCTCCCTTCATACGTCTCTCACCATCACCCACTATTTTTATATTATAATAATAAATGTCAGTATTCCAGTCTTGTCTTGTTGTTTAAAAAAAAAAAAAACCTTTCTTGATGAGAACAACAACGGCGAATTTGTCTTCAATATCAAATGCATAAACAGATGAAACACCGCCTCCATAGTACAATTCACGGTAAGTGTTGAAAGCCTCATTGGCAGCAACCTCCAATTTACGAAGGTTGGCTGGAGGTAATGTACCATCAGGTAATTCAGGGTCATATTCGTTGCTCCAAGGAGATCTACGTTTACATATATATTAACGTTTGCCTTGTATTAATATACAACAAATACCTATATGAATCACCATCTCGGTTATAGTCGCAAATAAGGTATTCCTTTCCGGTCTTTACACAGCGTTTCAACTTGAGTGGCTGGTCAATGGCTGATAATAGTTCATCTGCCAAGTCTGGATGAACAAGGCTCAAGAGTTTGCTCAAGTTTTCCTCGACATTTTGAGGAGGTAAACGACGCATTAAATCCAACGCGCAATCAAAAGGGTCAGCCTAATAAGGAGAGTTTATATATCTATTTATACAGTAACATGTAAAGTTATGCTACTTACCATTTTTTTTTTAATATTAATAACGGTAATAAAAAGGTGTTATTTGGAGAAAGAATGAGGAACTGACTCTTTAAACGTGCCATTTTGGGCGGATTTTGAAAACAATATACACATAAATTGAAGCCAAAGTCATTTTATATACACCAAAGTAATGAAAGTGGTATATCTTTAGTTATCTTATAAAGAGCCACCCAAATATGTGTACACAGAACACTTGGACCAATATATAAACAAATATCTAATACTCTACTCTTTTTTCTTTATAATTTAGTAACAAGACGAGTGTTTTCGCTAAAGTTTTCGATTCATATGGTCATGGTTCGTTGCCATAGCAACATGATATGAATTAAACACCTGATGCTGTTTATTTCAAGAAAAACAAGTGTTTGATCTTATTCCATTCTACAAGAAAATTAATATGGTAAAAACCGCATTGTAGTATTCACAAGTCTGTGGCTGCGTTGTAAAGACGAGGATCGGTAATAACCACCAAAAAAAGAAATGAGGATTCGCCCCTTCTTTTATACTTCATCTTGGTGATATAATTGTATTGATTAAAATGCACTCTAACATCAATCAGATGCGACACTAATCAAATAAACACTACCAGATTTAGATACCTTTTTTCATGGAAATGCGTATATTACCATTTAATTTGTAAGATCCTGACTTTAATATTATAACAACAACTTACTTTATACCATCATAATAGCACTCCACGTACTTGTCAAGCTCTTTACCAAGCCAATGTGTTGCTACCCAAGAAAAAATTCAATCAGCGCAAATTCAGATCAGAACAATGTGGCTTATCAAATTTTTTCAGCGAAAAAAAATTTGTCTGTCAGAGGTGGCAGAGCGTGTTTCCTTCTCTTTCTCGAATACCAAAATGGAGAACTCTGAAGGTAACATCATCGATCTCTACATTCCTCGCAAGTGGTAAGTATTTGCTATATAATAAAAAGAGGGTGTATTTACCCTGTACACCTGTATACATATATATACATGCTATGACCTGTGGATTTGCCTTCTAATTTGACTACTTTTTAGCTCTGCCACCAACCGTCTCATCACTGCCAAGGACCACGCCTCCGTCCAAATCAACGTCGGTGATGTCGATGCTGAAGGTCGTTTCACCAACACCTTCTCCACCTATGCTTTCTGTGGTTTCGTCCGCAAGGAAGCCGAGTCTGATGACTCCCTTAACCGTCTCGCTCAACAAGATGGCTGTAAGTCTACACTTTTTAAAAATGCCTCCAATATATTGTTATTCATCCTTTTTATTTTTAGACTTGAAGAACGTCTTCTCTTACCAACAGTAAATATTTTGGAAAATCGACTGTGATTTTTTAATATTGTCCCCCTTGTTTTGATGACACAACCCATTTTTTTCTCTCCTTTTATTATAATAAACCATAAAAAATTTCAAGGTGTGAAAATGGATTCTACTCATCGAAAAAGGTCCCTGCATTAACAAATGGGTCATGTGCTGTTGGATTCTTGTTGGCTTTTTTTTTTATTTTTTATTTTCGCTCAGCCCATTTCATCCCATATTTATGTATGCTCTATAACGTATATTTTTAGTTTTTTGCCCTTTTTCACTTTTTCCCTTTTTCTTTTTTCTCTCTCTTTTTTGCTATTTCATCAGAAATCATCCATAACCCGGATAATAATAATTCTTATTAACAAACAATGTCCCAGCAGTGCCTATCACTCAAGGGATCAACAGCGTGTCCCGCATTTGGAACAGCATACGTAGCAGTTCGACAACAGCCAGTTGCGATGCCATGGCTGGTGAATGTATCGAGTGTGAGCGACTTTGATGATCAGTTACTCAACTATGTCCATTCTAGTCAATATTGGACCGACACATTAGGATGTTCCTCGGATTATAGAGCACGGTACTCTGTGAGTTTAATGTGTGCCACTCTCGCCTTTAGTAATAAGAGTTGCTATCAAAATAATAATACCACTTTACCAATTCCACTATGCCAATCCACCTGTGATCTTTATTCGCAATCAGCTCAATCTATAATTAGCCACTCTTGCAATAACTCGACTACTTTGGCTAGTCTATCCCAAATATGTACTCATGATGGTTTAAATGGAACCACCACCACTGGATGCGTTGCTGACTCTGATAATAACGAC
>VCJL01001013.1:9732-23995 GCA_024139405.1 Backusella mclennaniae | reverse complement strand
TTTTTAAAAAAAAAAAAAAAAAAGAGGAGGGTTTTATTGATTGCTGTTTATGTTTAATTAAACAAGAATTGAAAATAAATAGGTGTATCAAGGTAAGAGAAAAATAATTATGATTAAAAGTGCAAATCAAGTTCATCGTCATCATCATCATCACCACCTTTCTTTTCATCGCTTTTATCCTTCTTATCGCCACCACCACTTTCGAATGGATTGATTCCCTTGATAATAGTCTGAACGATATCTTCAAGTGATTTATTAATATTAGGTGTCGTCTTCCCAAATAATGGATCATTAAAGGCCTCGAAAAGTGCACTCAAGAACTTGTTACGAACAGTGACAGGATCTACTGGTTTAAGGAGATTATAGAGTAGGTTAAGGTAGGGCTTAATGTCAACTTCTACTATTCCAAATTCTTTTTCAGCACGAAGTAGTGGCTTGTTAGATGAGTCTTCGGTTAGTTCGATATCCACCACTTGACCGTCATCTTCGTTATATACTGAATTGAGTTCTGCTTCCATTTCGTTGAGCATGCTATTGAAATCAATGCTAGCTTCGTCTTCCACAAGACGTTGATTAATGTCTTTAACATTGTAAGCCTCACTAACACTCGACTCTGCTGCGAAAACTGTGCTTGCTAATAGAAGTGCTGGTACAATACCAAATGAGAAGCGCATATTATATTATTTTGGTATATATAAGAAAATAAAATAGAAAGAAGATATGATAACGTACATACATAGTTACAATCGAGTATTTATATCAAAATTCAATATGGAACGAAAAAGATTGGAAATATGTGACGAATATTCTTCTGATAATATTTAAATGTGAGTTTTTAACTTGGACACTTAAATACATTCCAAAGGCGAGGCCGTCATTATATATACAATAACTATTCAGGTATATCAGGTTTTTATTTATTTATTTATTTTGCTATCATTTTTACCAGTAGTAAGAGAAAAACAAACACAATTTATTAATTTCATTATGTTACTAGCAATAATCAGACAAATAAAATAAAATGTAATGCATACTATTTGCCGATATATATTTTGTTTTTCCATCAGGCGTAAAATCAACATTCTATTTATTATAATTATACCAATGAAAACATTGGTGGTTATCATAAACCAAGATACATCATGTATCTATATTTCTTCAGCAGTCAATTTGAAAATCAAAAATTTAGTTTACATCCAAGTTCTTGGAATGCTTTTCTAAACATGGTTATTTTAAGCTTCTAGTTTGCCATTATCAAGTTTTAACTAATTTGTAGTAAGATTGAATATTGTTAAATTTCTAAAAGTATAAAAAGTATTAAATTCTATTTTTAGTATCATTGATGGATAATACAAACCAAAAACAAAGAAAATCTTTATAAGGCATTCAAAAAAATGAAGTAATGACACCTACTTGGCAGGATAATTGCTATAGTATTGGTTATATGAAACAAAATAATATGAATAATGAATTAATTATCATTGATAATGCCAGATTTTCGAATAATTCCAATATTTGTGAAAATTAACACATACTGGTATCATTTTCTTGTATATTTTCAAATATACACACTTGGCTATTACCACAGAGTCTTTTAGAACAGAACCAACATATTATTAGAAGCATCGAGACAACGGAAGCAACTAGATATCTATCGACTGGCATGGATGAACAGTTTCAAGTGATCTCTGTGGAAAGTAATGAAACTGCACTATTCAATATTTCAGCCAATATATTATCCATTCTCACTCAAATATTTTTTTGTTCATCTCAACCAGGTTTGTAAAAAAAATATCGATTAAGAAGCGATAGAAACATGTTTGAGTATGGGTCCCGCCCAATGCAAGACAAATACTCTAAAAAAGCACAGATTATATCGTCTCTAGAAGTGAAGGATTCTCATGTAGCAAAGGCGATGGATATGTAAAGTGGGGGGGGGATCAATATTGAGGTTGTTATTTTTTGATTTGGTTATGATACGGTAATATACTACCTCAAGAACCACGTGAATTATTCAAAGGCATGATGTTAGTCAATGACTTGTCTCAATAGTCTCGTTTTAACATGAAAATGATATTTTTAAAAGCTTTAGATTATTGTAAACAAAACTAAAATAATAGAAAAGCGACCCGCTCGTAAAATAAAATAGAAAAATAGTATATAATCAAAGAGATATGCCATACACAGATTGTTTCACTTATCACCAAATCTCATTAAAGTATGCACTTCTTTAAAAAAAGATAGAGTATCAACAGTTTTCATTTCGTTACTCAAATCTCACAGTACATCAAACTAAGCGTCTATTCACGTTTGTTTTGACATTAAGAGACGGATTAAATGAGCTGAGCAATTTCTTTTAATACTCATAAAGTTGTTCAGGGGCGTTGTTGGCACGGTTTTTTGAAGATCACTCATGCAAAAGACATTAAGGTGAAACTTTTTTATTTGAATAGCTTTTAAAGTGTATTGATGCATCATTTAACAAAAAATAGTGCATTAAGAGAGTAGTGTCCAGATTACCTGAGCAAACTTTAAGGGAATAATAATAATAAAAGAAAAAGTATAATATAATATAATTTAAAAAGAAATAAATGGATGGTAATACGATGCCTAAAGAATCCTGCAAAATCGCTTATGAAGGTTTCTCATATTTCCAGCTAGTGCAGCTTTTGTCGCTGCGGCAATCACTTCATCGACGTTTGTATTATACATTGCACTACATTCGTAGTACTTTGCTCCAATTTCTTTTGCTAGTTGCTCTCCCTATTTTTGTACATGAATTAACATGTTTTCGTTTCATTTCTATTTTACTTTAATTCGCTTTTACCTCTTCTTCCGTGATCAGTTTTTGTCCCACCAATCCCAATTTCCTAATTTCTTCCTCATTGTTTCTTATATCCGTTTTTGTTCCAACCAACAACTTTGGCACATTCTCGCAAAAGTGTGTCACCTCGGGCAGCCACTAAAGTTTAGTTTTATATAGACTATTAAATAATTGTCGATCAAGTTTATTCAATATAACTTACCCTGTCTTGGACGTTTTTAAATGACTGTTGTAGGTTGATCGCAAAGCAAATAAGTACAACATCTGTTTCTGGATATGAAAGCGGTCGTAGCCTATCGTAATCTTCCTGACCTGCTGTATCCCATAATGCAAGCTCCACTATTTTACCGGTATCTAGAGGAACATTTGCAATGTAATTCTCAAAGACAGTAGGAACGTATCTCTATCGCATTTACATGCGTGAGCAGTCGGTTATATATATAAAGAACATTTTTCAGTTTACCTTTGGAAACTCTTTTTTTTGGTATACAACCAAGAGACTGGTTTTTCCACATCCACCATCGCCAACAACAACAAGCTTTTTACGAGCAACCTAACAAAATGTTGATGAATACCAGATATCTTTAATTACGGCATAGCAATAATATATACCATGATCTATATACTGAAAAATAACGAAGGTAAAACCAAAGTAATATAAAATAAAATAAAACGAGAAAAAAAAACAAATAAAGTAAAAAAAAGGGATAAAGTAGCAATAACAAAAGTGAGACACAGCTGAAAAAAGGAACAAGTATACAAAAATGGAAAATTAAAAACAACAAAATGCAAATAAAGAAAAAACCCTTCGCTCTTTTTGTGTATTCTAAAAAGGGGTATTCACGCGTACAAGATTCTATACAGGGTAACTGCTGTATGATCATCATGTTGTCTCAATCATTTTCTGTCATGTCTCCTCTTCAAATATTTTCATTCCCAACATGCGCCCATTTAATTCATGGAGTGATTGCTTTACAGTAGCTGTTATCAATGATATGGTCAATAGTACTGTGAAACACATCATATTTATACTTTGTTATTAGAGCACTATCTTTATTCTACTTATAAAATAAGACATTGGTTAATTTGAATAATGGATACAGTTATCTCTCTGGTTTGAGTTGACATAATAAATAAATTAAATGATGTCATATGCAAGGTAGGTTTGACCCTCTCTTTCACTTTCTCGGAACGACATCCAACCCGCAAAGACACTATTCTTCAGTTTAGATAACAGGGAGCATGCATTTTTTTTTTAAATCATGCAAATTTATTTTATATTAAACAGAACAAAGAAAGTAAGAAAGAAAGAGATGTGTAATAAACGACAATTGATCAAGCAAAAGTAAAGTGAATCTTAATCAAAAAATTTTAATTAAACATTGTGCTTTTTTCCCTTTTCTTTCGTTGTTTTTACATTACCATCGTTTTTTCGTATTGGAGTCACTTTAATTTATCTGGTTTAAGGGAACGACGTTGTTTATATGTTTATTTAATTGACTTGCATACATACGTATGTTATTGACACGCGTTCTTGTATCAATGAAACCCTTGGATCCGCAAGTTGGCTATCTGTCCCACATAAGTATTCTAAATTTTATAATATTTATTGTTTTTTTTTTATAAAAAACGGGTTATAATAAACAATGTACAAAAGCATAATAAATAATAAAAAGCATAATAAATATATCTATGGTGATTTTTTTTCTAAGCAATTTGGTGGTTAGAATGATAACGTTTATAGTCCTCTGAATCCTTTGAAAGGTTCTTTGCTTCTGCAATAATGTTTTCTTGGTGGTTTGCAATACGATCGGAGAGGAAGTGGTTTGCGTCACGGTGTACAGCCTCGTCTGCTCTGACAGCTAATACTACATCTCTAATGGTTGCATTTGGATGTAAATTATAATAATCGATTGCTAAAGCTGGGGCTTGACTATTTTGAATAATTCCCTTGTCAATGTCATCCAAGAAATGTGTGTAGGATATGACTGCCTCTTCTTCAAGGTAACCGCACATTCGGTGAGCATTTTTTGGAGAGACCAAGTAAAAGAAGAAATAGGCATTGAAAAATACACCTTGAGCGCCGAGGATAATCAATCTGTTAAGCAAAGTGGGCTGGAGACATTTCATCCAAGTCATTAAATGCATGCGTTCATTTTCTGCTTCATGGAGTAAGTGGCTGATCCATCCGTTATCTTCAGACATATTACGTAGTGAATGAAGGTGTCTAAGCATGCTTCCAACCATACCTATCCAATTAATCATTAATACAATGAAAAATAAAAAAACAAATATATTATATTTACATACCAGGTACTGCTGCAATAGTCTCCAACATGACAGCTCGCATATAATGATCTTTTCCAAAATAAGTATCAGGTAATGTACGGAGAGCCTTAACCATATAATACGCCATTTTATCACCAGCCGTTTGAGGAATATAATGCTTTCCGGGCTCGAAGTTTATTTTTTCAAGCTGTTCAGAGGAGAGCTTTTTTGTGCCCATAAATTCTTCACGCATTGGCATGGGTATCGTTTCGATAACTTCACGGTAAACTTCATAAGGCATATCTGCATAACGCTTTTTGAAATCCAGATTCTGAGCCTTGGTAGCAAAAGAGCGGCTAACGGACAAACTAGGTAGCACAAGACGACTAACTGGAACTGATTTGAGAACTTGAGTTTTTGCAATTGTTCTAATCATTTGAGATTTATAAATAAGAGGGGAGTGGTAATGTTATAATTATAAGTATTATGAAGAAGAAAAAAAAGAGCTCTCGCAGATCAGACTTTATATATATAAATGGGAGTTAGTCAGTTCCGAAAAAAACCGGTCACATTCTACCATTGACGGAGATTTTTCCCGATAGGCATTTGTTGGTACAATGGTTTCAAGTAGCTTCATATCTTTAATACTTTTTGGCCTTTGTTCAATAAAATAGTACAGCGGAAGGCACACATGTCAAAACAAATCCAAAAAAGCCCAATGTTTTGACCTGTGGGAAAGAAAACGTTCAGAGTTGAATTTTGCGTTCCATTATCTTCACTAAAATTATGACTCTTTTTTTTTGTATTTATGACCTCGCATTACGAATCACCAGCGGTTTTATCCACTGCTTTTACCCGATGAGCCAATGGTTCACCAAGAATAATTATTTTTGGATATTTTGAAATCGACAGGGTTTACCAATGGTATTTTTCTCTTTTAGTGTTGATGGCATTCTATTCACATAAACTTTAACTGTATTTTTTAATAGATATCTTGTTATGGACAAGAACCCACCCATATATACATATATATTTATATTTATATTTATGCACAAGATCAATATAACGAAGATAAGCGAAGGATTTAACCCTCTAATACAATAGTTTACATGGTAGTCATTTATTGCTGATAATGTTTTTCAGTTTTCACTGTTTTGTTGATCCTTCTATTACTAATACAAACTGGCATTATAGTTGGTCAGAAGTAGAGCTGGATAAAATCTAAACCTTTTTGAGGGGCGCGTAAAACCAAGCCCTTTGCAATCATTCAGTTTGATCTTTCAAGCTTATCAAACATGATATACAATATAAACCAGCTTTGTGATCGGTTCTGATAGCTGTGTTAGACTATATGGTTTTATGAAGTTTTTATGATATATTTCAAACTATTAAACATTTTTTGATTAAAGGGTCTGTCTAAGATGTACTCCGGCTTTATTGGTAACTTGATTAAAAAAACCAGTTGATGCTGATGTGATCAAAATAGTTCAATTCGATAAAAGAGGAGCTCATTAACTCTCTCCAATCTGGTCACATGTATGGTAGATTCGGCCACGTGCTTAGCATGATTAACTCAAGACAAGATCCTCCCATCCGATAGAATAGGATATCATAAAGAAACTTTGCTTATTTTATATTCTTATAATCGCATTTATCTTCAAAAAAATATATCACAATCCACAAAGATTGGGTGAAAGAATGAGTCCACAGTCTATTTTTTTTATTTTTTTTTAATCTTTAATAAAAAACTAACATTTTTCCTATTGAATCTTCTTGATTCTAAACCTTTAGTTATTGTGTCATCTCTTAGAAACACCATATGTATAATACAAATGTTAATTGGACATATGTATTTTAATCAATTAACCATTAAAACTTTTTATTGAAAGTATATGTAATATATGCCATTCGATTCACTCTTCTCCCTAAATTCGTGCCACCATCGCTTTGTCAAACGAATCAAAAGTGGCTGCAGCACCATATCCTAATAATAGAAAAGAGATTATTTGGAGAAACGAAGTTCTTATCTTACATACTCTTCGATCTATATTAATGAATACTATTTTTATCAAATCAATGTTTGGGATTAGCACGGGATTTAGTTCCGGTTTTTTTATTAAAAAAGGTGAACAAGTTCACTATGTGAAAGGTATTTTTTTGTCCTAGAAATGGGCTCAAAAATTAGGACAAAATAATATTCTTTCTAGGACAATCGATGGATGTTGTTAGGACAAAGAAAATCATGATGGTTTTCTCGTCATAGTAATGGAAACACTCTCTCCTACTCTTTATATGAGCAACAGGCCAGTTCTGACTTATATCAAGAAATGAAAGCAATTTTATTGATGGTGTCTGAAATTATTATTGTCTACGATGGCCACCTTTGGATTTAGCAATATCAACCATAAGAATGCATAGCGGTCTAGGTGTATTAATGATAGAGATTGTGCCCATTGGCTATCACTTAACATGTATCAATGGTTTTTGAATAAATTTTTAGGATATATTTTATTTATCATATTAATATAATCCAAACAAGACTTACTCTCGCTCTAAATAGGGGATATACATGCTACTAGGACTACAGACAACATAAATGAGCTCAGATTTACTATAATTCCAAGTAGAAAGGACTGTTAATGAAATATTTACATAAAAAATAACCCCCCCCCCCACTCTAACACTTATTCTTCAAGTTTAATTTGTAATCACATTTGTTTTATAAATCTGCTTGATATGTTTAAAAATACAAATTTCATAAGTCTGACTGAATGTATTTTGACCGATTGAAAAAATATTTTATAGATCTAGTAAAGAAAACAAAAGAAGATCCAAAAAAAAATTGTCAAAAAAGAAATAGTGTAGATCAATCAAGGTCCTTACTTTTTTTAAAACTGGTAGGGACACCAAAAACGTCATTCAATTAACTTTGTGTTCTCATTCTCTACAGCTATTTGCTTTATTTAGCTTCTAAATTTAGTCATGTTATTGAATATTCATGAAGGTAAGTGATATCAGATGTATCATTAAGCCTTCCATGCTATTATTATTAGCTCATAAAAATCTGGGATATCTATATCATTTATTAAGAAGAGGAAAATTGTTAAATTATTTCAGCCAACAAACATAATAAAGTTCTTTCATACAGGCATATCTATATTTATACAAACTGTTGATAGAATTATAAAAATCACTAGGATCGCTTTTTTTTTTACCATGTTTAGAGATAATTATAACAAAAATAGCAAAAACATTGATGTGAAAGCACGGTCATTTAAAATTTGAATTTATAAGCTGAGGTTGTGCTATTAAACCGTTTCACTTGGCAATGGAAAAAAGAAATGAAAGTTTTAATACAATATAATAAAGAGAAAATTAAAATGTAGTGAATAGCAAAAGGAAAAAAGAGAGAAAGAGTATGTGATTTCTATTATGGATATACATAGATGATAGATATTATATATGATAGATGATATAGCTTGGAATTCCGCGTACTGAGTAACCCATCGCTTTCACCATCTTTGCAAATCCTTCTCCGTCCATCTCATGTTCGTATACAAAGGGGGGAAATATTGCGCCTTCACGATGGACACCAGCTTTAACTAATGTAAATGTTGTACCTACACCGTCTAAATCCACTTTAAAGTTATGTCCTTCTTGTGTCGGCATATCAACCAGCTAAAAAAAGACATTAAAATACAAAATTAGTTAATTAAACCTTGATTATTTTGTGGAGAGAGCAAATAAATAATACCAAATATCGTCCCACTGAATACTCATTGTAATCTATTTAAAGGAAAGTGATAAGTGTAAGCATGCCTTGAATTTGAAGTGGTATCGATATAATATAGTCTGTAATTACTACCTTCCATTAAAACTTGATTTTCAGGCATTTGTTGTTGTCTCTCTAGCGAATTATCAGTCTCTTGCCAATTGTTTCTATCAAAAGCCCAAAAAGAGCCATCCTCTTTGTATAATAAACAATTAGGGACTACAACATCGCTATCAGCCAACATTAAATCCGAGAAAATCGATGCAGGGTAGGAGTGAAGTTGGACATCGATCCAAGCAACCCAACTATGGTATTCTTTAAGGGCAGATGCTAATAAGAAGTTGCGTGCTCTAGCCATGGTAGCTCTTTTTGAGTCCAGTGAGGTATCATCTTTGCGATATTCAAACTGAAAATCTTTTTGAAAAACATCAATTTCGTAAAAGCGATTACTCCATCTGTTTTGTAGTCTGTTTACATGAAAATTGATTTCATCCATAGTCCCATCTGTAGAATCCGATACAAGAAGTCCAATAGAAATAAGTTTATTAGGGTAAGTTGAGCGATCGAGTAGATTGAAATAGTTATCCATATATTGCTCATCGTTTTGAAGTGTAGTTAAGACAAGGATATGTTCTCGGGCCTGTTTACCAAATTTTGTCGAATTTAAATTATTGAGGTCCAGGTAAGTGTGTTTTCGGACTTGTTGTGCGGGTGGTGTGTGTAGCGATCGTGTGGTATGACAACTATTGTTGCCAAGAGTTGGTGTTGAGCCTCTTATGGTTGTGAAAAAAAAGATGATAATAGCGACTGCGAAAAATCCAAAGAAAGCAAGACGCTGTTTTCCCCTTGGTCCTGAGATAGATGAGACCATATTGTTATTATTTTTTTATATTAATATTTAACAAGTAAAATAAAATGTGCTATGAGAAAGATGATGATGGAATATAAGCAGATAGTATATTTGTATCTATTTATATATCTATCTAGATGGGGGGAATATGTATGTAAATGACTATTGATGTTCTGGTATAAAATACAAGAGCAGAAATAAGTCAAAAGTTTGAAAATATATGAAAATAAAAAATAAATAGGTAAGCGGAGAAAAGAAGGAGAGTTTCAAAAGAAAAAGAAGGTGGAAAGTTTTTTTTCTTAAGAAAAGACTGTGTATAAAAAGGATTGAACAGCGATTGGCCAAATTGCTAGGCTTTGCATCGAAGTATATCCCAAATTGCCCAATTAATTTCGTGGAATCAACAGAAAAGTATAAAAGAGTTGATCAGAGTGATAATCACCTTCAAAACTTGGTTATACAAGTCTAACAAGCAGATCTTTACCAAATATTCGATGGTTCTGGGCTCTTAAGGATCGACTTTGTGCAACAATTCAGGTCTGCAACCATGTAAAGCATAGAAAAATTAATTTGCGGTATTGTAAATATGATGTATTTATAAACTCCTCTTTAAAATTATTTGGCAAAATAAAAATATCCGTATAAAATAGAGAGGCTGACTAGGTCAATCTTCACTTCTTTTTCTTCCTTATTTTTCTTTTAAAGAACTAGATAGTCACCCAGTTGTAAGTTATAAGGTTCAAAATAATTATATATCGATTTTCTGGAATGAAAACAAAGTGCGAAATCGTTGATATTTGAATACATGAAGAACCAGAAGTAATGGACAAATTTATGACAACAAATCAAAAGTAAAAAAAAAAAAAGAGCTATAGATGTATTTATATTAATTTGTTAAGAGATAATAATAATAACAATATAAGATATAAGATATATTACTTGAATCAAAATAATTTCAAGGGAATATATATACTTTTACAGTCAATCAAATACATATGCGTTAGCATGAACCGTAAATCAGGTCATTTTGTCAAGCAGATGAGTGCTTGTTGCACCATTATGAAATTGATTGAAACCCGGATATCACTTAGAAAGGAAATATTTATATAAATTAATGTCACTTTTGTATGATCTTTTTTTTCATTATCATACAATCCCTGTAAATAGTAGTAGATGTAGTATTTATTATAAAGGTATATATTGGCATTGTAAAAGAGTCCTGCAAATGTACATGTTTGCATTTAATGCTGTCCATATTATTACCCAATGTTTCAAGTTTTAGTAGTAATTAGATGTCTTTAATTGAATTACGTATCAAAAATCAAATGTATCATACTGAAAGCACAAAAAACTATCTTTAATAATTAACTACAATAACACCTGGGTGCGTAAACGCATTTTTTTTTGAGAATATATGTATTAATAATTAAATGGGTTAAATTAAAATCAAGTATTTATATGATTTGTATTAGATGGTGTTGTTGGAATTACTCCCCCAAACTGCTGCTGCTGTTGTTGTGGTTGGATAACTTTATTTAGATGGCAGTCTTTATGAGCCATCAGCAAGTTTCGAAGGTTAATTGCTTCTTCTCTCATCAAATTAACCTGTATTTGCAACTGTTCGTTATCATTTGATAGAAATTCAACCCTTGCTTGAAGGTTGTTTAGCCACTGTTTTTTTCTTTGACGGCATTTCAGGGCAGCTATAACAGAAGTATATATAAGTTATAATTAACTTTAGCATAGTTACCATTACCTTGTCTGTTTCTTTCAAGAAAATTTTTACGCTTCTCATCATCCTCAATATATTTACTAGACTGAGATTTTCGTTTTGTGCTTAGTTTTGGTGAAGATGACTTTTGTAGTTGCTGCTCATCTCGCTCTTTTTTACTATTGCTTGTGGGTTCTCTGTGTGAAGGATACTGTTGCATGTATGGGTGATTTACTGCCTTTGGTTTTGACTGATACTTTAATTTATGGGAATTGATAGTATTGTTATACTCCACTGGATAGACAGACTGCTGGAGTTCAGCCCACATCATATTAGACATTTGAGCACAAGTGAAAGAAAGGGTTGAGTGTCTTAATTTACGTGTCGTAATTCTGTTAAAAAGGATGTTTTGTTTTAAGCCAAGCTACAGAATCGGATATTTGATCGGCTTGTACAAATTTAAATATATTGGTAAAATCGATAAGCCAGAGTAAACTTCGAAAAAGCATAGAAAACTAGTAAAATAAGGTATATACTGGTCTTTCAGCTGATGAAAGCTTTATTAGTTTTACCGTGTTATTTTCAGCTATATTACAACTTGTAAATTACCGGCTTTTTTTATAGAACACCTGTTCTCCTATAATTCTATACCAAATACTATGGAAAATAAAATAAAAACTAGGGGGATTCATCATGCCACGTAATTAACCGTCTTTATTTTTACTTTTATTTTCCAAAAAAAAACAGAAAGGCTTAAAATTTAGTACCCAATTTTGAATGAAAGAGAGGTTTCTAAAAACAAAATAGGGTACACACTTGCATTTTTAGGATCTTGATTTTTTCGATTATTCACATTGTCCATACTTTCAGTTAAATAGTTCAAATTTACAAAATATTTGAACCGAATGATGAGATTTCTCTTATTTCATTGTTCGTTGAGTACTATACATTTATTTACAGAAAAATAGAATTAAATCGACAACGCATTACATGTATAAAATGGTATAATTTGAAACACCATGATAATTTATAAATCCACAACATAAAAAAAGAAACATGGGATACTATGTTAAGTAAATGATAATCACATGCCTTGAGAGAAAACCAATTTCCATCTTTGTACTAATGATTGTTTTACGCTTTATTGCTTTAATTCACAGTTTTTGAATATGAATATGAATATGAATTGTTTTTTTTTTTGTTTTTTTTTGTTTTTTTTACCAAGTCCAAATTCCATCTTCTGTTCGGTCATTTAATATCGTGTTACAGAACAAAATGTTGGAAAAAGACAGTGAGAGTGGCCAATAGTGACCTTCTACTTTTTGTGATACAACGATCGACAGATTAATCAAGTATTACAATACAAAATTAAGTTGATACAGGCTTTTTCTTGGCAATTACACCTTTTCCAAGCTACTACACAATAGGAAGAAGGTTTACAAGGAGAAAAAAAAACCAGAAAAAAGTTTAAGAGTTATACAAATAATTCACCAATACAAGAAAAATATTCCTTTTTCATTTTAGTGGTTAAAAGCTTCATTTTTATCTGATAAGCTCATAGCTGAGACCATTATTCCTCGATACTAATCAAATAATAATAATCAAAGTGTAACAAACACGAAAGAAAAGTATCTCGTTTAGAAATAAAAAGGGGGGGGGGCTGCTCAAAAGAAAAAAATTGATTATTGGTGGATACTATTTGTTTGCTAACAATTACAAAAGGCATTTCATCTTGGCTCATTTAAATTATGAATTCTATAAATATATTTATAATTACGGTTCGGTTTAAATGTTTATTTACAGAATATGAGAGGAGTGTGTGATATACATAGAGAAAAACTATTTTTTTTCTGCATTCGTTTTAGCTTTATCGGGGCCATTTTGTACCAAGCCAACCTAATTTACCAAAAACGTTCCAAAGAGCACTAGTTTTATTGACATCAATACAGCAAACTCTTTGTGCTTCTGATTTGCGGAATAAAGAGTTATTTTCAGAGGCTTCATATGCTGCCAAGATTAAAGCACGTTTACATTTAATGTACTGCTCAGGAGTTAACCTTAATGTGGCAGCAATGGTCGCTTCACCAGGATGAAGTCTATCAAAATATTCCATTTTACGAATATTTAAAGGTGGTCCTGGAAAAAAAAGAAAAAGAAAGAGAGGAGGGTGAATAACAGAGTTCTTCAATTATATTGTTACCTTATTGTATTTTACCTTTCCAGTAAACACGGACACCAGGTTTTCTATTAAATACTTCAGGTTTTGGTATCCATTCAGTTTTATCACTAAAGACAACTTGGTCTGGGATATCAATGTCCAAGGTGTCATAAACAATTGCTGCCGTTGTCTTGGCCTTTTTACTAATTATAATCCCAGACGTCTCATCCGAGGTAGAATCGCTTTGATTTTGTTCATCTGCTGGAGTTGCCAAGGCGTTTTTTGTTGCACAATGCTTTCTTTTAGTTGGCTGCTTTACTTTTGTAGAAGAGCTGAATGAATCAAAGACGGGCAGTGAAAATGAACCTGTAGGTGAAGACGGAGACGGAGAAGGCTTCGTTTTCATCCGATGATGGGGAATTGTCGTTGACAGACTATTTGTACTTTCATCATCATCACTGGAATTGTAACTGTTACTACTAATACTACTGCTTCTATTATGGGTATCACTAAATAATTGTGTTGTCACGTTTTGAGGTATCGTACGGTAGTAGCTAGGATCGATTCTGATTTCTGGTGGCGAATGAGTCAGAGAAGGAAATGATGGCGGTAAAGATACCCAAGTATTCTTTTTTTCTAGAAAAATTGGCTCACTGCGCTGCCTTGGAGTTATGGGTGGA
>VCJL01001008.1:26064-36818 GCA_024139405.1 Backusella mclennaniae | reverse complement strand
CTAAAAAAAAAAAAAAAAAAAGGGACGTGTTTGAAATCAAACGCGAGACAGAAAATTTTCGTGTTTTATTAAAAATTAATGCAAACCCATTTTAAAGAATAGAACGAATTCATCGTTTTTTTTTGTATATATATGAGCTACAAAGGTTCAAAGTTGAACACAATAATAATACGCAAAGTGGGAGATAATGATACACCAAACATGGTGATCATTCTAGTAGTCATAAAAGGCTCTAGCATTTTCATATTCCATTATTTGTAGCATACAAGATTCAATGCCAAACTGTCTGTGATGAAAGTAGTAAGGAATGAAGGGCTTCACTGGTGGCTTATTTTCAATGTACTTTGGATCCATATGGAATGGGTAAAGAGAATGAGGAAGCAAGCTAGAGATGGGAGGCAATTGAATGACGTCCTTCTTTTTATTTGGATAAGGATTCGCCTTGTCTTGCTGCTGCTGTCTCTTTTTCTTGATGGCTTCAAGTGCGTCTTGCTTTGTCTTGGCCATAGTAGATTGATACTCTTTTCCTATTTTAGACAAGTAACAATAATAAATGGAAAAATAAACAAAGGAGAAGAAAAGGAGTGAGAAACAAAACACCATCAAGTCTTGATATTATTGTACGGAGATCCAATGTGAAGGTTTCAGTCTGATTTTGACAGCTTGGATCAACCAATTCTGATATGTGCATTCTAGACAAGATTCGCAAATATGGAGTTGTTTACCCTACAATTATCCATGACAGTGAAAAACCCTTTCATCTCATTTTTATCAAGTACATCCATTACATATTCTATACATTTGACTATATGATAAGCCGTAGTACCTTTCTTTAAAAGCTTTTGTTTTTTAGGCTCTCCGGTGTTGTGCTTTCTTTTTTTAGCTGATACCTCCCCTATTTTCAAAGGTATAACTTTGGTAAAGCTTAAGATTCCTCTAGCACATCACAGTTAAAGCAAAAAAAAACAGAGAAAAATTGGCAATCTCATAAATTTATGAGTACAATGCGGTATCATTGATTAATATAGAAAATAGACACACTCCTTATATAGTATATTTTTTCTGTATATAAATAAATTAAGTTTATCTCATATTAATAAGGGGAAGAACGATGGTTTGGTTGCTTTATGCAGGGTGGCTTTATTTTTTTATTCATTTATCAGAATAATAAGAACATGATTCATTGTTTATGTACAATAAAAGGAAGATTGTTAATCTTTTTCTCTCTCTTTCTTTCTTTTGCTCCTTATTATTCATAAAAAACGTACTTGTCTACTCTCAACCAAGATTGGAGCAGATAGTTCAAACTATGGTAAGATAGATACCTTTTAAAGTATATATTGATACTTACACCTACTCTTTGTTTTTATTATCAATAGTAAAACATCACTCTTTATGGTTCAGCTCTTTTATTTGTAATAACAATGCAAATGGCTTCATGAAAAGGAATCAGCGGGGATCATTATATTGGCATTCACGTCGTTTTAGTGAAGATACCCGATTAATGAGGGTCAACTACGAAAAACCAGCTGCCTATGGAGAAAAGAAAAATAAAAATTAAAGGCACCCCAAGACATGGAACAGATTGAATACGATGGTCTTTATGTAGGAGAAAATGATATTGCAGTCGGTACAATCATTAAAAGGACAGCTCTACAATGGTTCCATGAAAGCAAGACCCATAGGCGTAGTGCTCACGAAAAAAAAATCGTGATGTAAGTATAGCTATTTATCTATAGAAAGGGAGCATCACTAATAGTCTGTTCTAATCTAGTATATTAGAAATGGGCTGTCTTCAATTTTAGACTTAATTGATCATTCAAGTCCTTCTCAAAAGTCACTATTTTCCAATGAAGCTTTGGCTCAGATTACATCTCAGTTTGAATCAAAACTTGGCCTTGAGCTGTCACCAATGTCTCATACCTTGACCAGTTCCTGGCTGGTTATTTCCACAGTAAGTTTTCACGACTTTAATAAATATTTTGACTAATTTTTTTTTATCTAGGAATCTTTGACTCTGCTTTGGAAACTGCAAACAGCATTTCAATCCGTATTTGTGTTTCCGGATAGCAGGCTCCACTGTATTGGAGTGATTCTCAAAAATCATGAAGAAGAAATTGGTGTTGTTAGTGGGGAAGTAGCAAAAAATGATGAAGGCAGCAAAGTAATAACAGATAAAGGGATTTTGGGCCGCGAAACAAAAGATGCAGTTGACTCGATACTTACATTGGTAGAAAAAAAAACAGCACAAGCCTTTAGCGTACAAATCGGTGGGAGTACTTGTTCGATAGCAACGCAACAGTTGACAGGAAATGGCCTTTATGTCTATCATCCAGTATTTCAAACTTTGTTCTTTATTTATTTAATTAAATCATCATCTTTGTCCCTTTGGGACAAAGTCTGGCTGTACTAGAAATAATATATTGCCAGGGACGAATGGAAAAATGTGTATTGTGTATGCCATGTTCATGATTGAACAGAGGGATGGTCTATCATCCAGTATAACCTGGATATTGGAATAATGTTTTTTATAAGTATTCCAAATAATAGCCAATGAGAACGCTGGAAATAGTCTTGCGAGATGTTATTCCAATATTTGGAATCTATCCCACTAGTAGCTTTCCACAACTTGGTATTCCAATATCCAGGCTATACTGTGCCAAATTTATACCTTTAAAAATAGGGGATGCTGATATCTCGGAATGAAACTCTTTCTCTATCAACTCAGCTAAAAAAAGAAAACGCAACACCGAACAGCCTAAAAAACAAAATCCTTTAAAGAAAGGTATTACGGCTTATCATATGATCAAATGTATAGAATCTGTAATGGCTGTACTTGACAAAAATGAAACGAAAGGGGTTTTCAATGTCATGCATAATTGTAAAAACGTTTGTCAATGATCAGTGCACCGATTCTCTCGATCGACGTCATCGATTGAACCACGAAGTTGAATCGCCGAGCTCGGTGCTCAAATTGGATCAAATGCGACAAAAAAACACAAAAGCTCTCTTTACTCTTTTCTTTATTTGCTTTTTTTATTGTGAAACATACAAGTTTTGTAGAAAGGCAAGATGGGTGCAACCGATAGCAAACTGGCTTTTAGAAAAGGCGTATTTCGACTATTTGAAGAAAGAGTAAAGTCATATATATATATATATATATATTTTTAAAAAAGCGACGCTGGGAAACTTATAAAAAGTCTATATAATAAATAACGATAGAATGTACCTGTGAATGCAGATGACTACTGGACATTGGTAAACAACCCTTTTTATTTTATTTACTCACAATAAAAATGTACATGCATAAAAAAAAAAAAACGGGCTTTCCTTGAGTTCTATCCAAGCAACTAAACATACTTTACTCGTGTAGTTTTGGACTTTGCCCGAATCAATGGACGATGTATATACACTTGTGAGTCCCGTAGACATTAGAAGAGCAAGAGATCATGCAAGGGAGAACATTGAGACCTTGATTGATAAAGTGAGTATGCTATGTTAGTTTCGGGAGGATGTGTTTAAATCGAACATTGTATCACCTAGCTTATGGATCAAATGGATAAAATACTATCTAGCGCCACACCTCAAACTGCATTGCTACTCAACTGCTGTCGTGTATTGACCCGTATTATGCCGTATATATTTGAAAGCCCAGAATGTGCGGCTTGGGAGGAAAAGTTCTTTTGGGCACCTCGATTTGTTGAGAAAAAGGTAGTTCCTAGTCACAACAATGATAATGGCAATGATAATAGCAATGAAATGGTAATATTAGAATGAAACAAGTGGTTCTATTTTATTCATGATGGCATTTTAGGCTGTTGACCAAAAGTCACAGTATGATACATTACCACCGAGAGGACAAGTACTCATCACATGTAAGAATGCAAAGATAAAGAAAGAAGGTTCTGTATATTCATTCATCTTTTTTAGTGACAATGAAAGCACTGTTTTTGGCAGGATTCACACTACCCTCAACAATAGCCACAACGGACAACAAGGTTAATTTTGTGATTTGGGAAACAGGAGTAGGATCATCCACGCCCATCGGCTCCTCTCGCGAAAACGATGCGAACCGATGCCAAGTATTAAAGCTACTTACAGTTCTTTTATCCAAATCCATGTATACAACACCTTCACAGCTGATATTAAAGGAGGATCGATATGTACATTACATGGTTTCAAAGATGGAGCGGAAAATCGTGCTTGCCTTTCTATGTAGCATGTTGAACACCGCATGCAAATACAATCCTTTGGGTTGGTCGTACAATATGTTCGCCGATCCAAGAGAACAGCTTGTCGCATTTTGCTTACGTGTATTGCTTATTATTGTCGATTACAAGTCACCTTCAACTACAAGTGGTATTTCATTGGAGAATCTACAACTTGAACCTGAGGAAGAGGATCAAGGGGATGTAGCAAATGGGGAACAAAGAGTCGAGTCTGTTTCAGAAAATGCCTTTAGATACTACTTGTCTAAATTACATCGAGCACAGGATTTCCAGTTTTTGATTGATGGGATTTATAAAATATTGAGCAACCCAATGCAGGTAAAATGGGCATGAAAGAAAACAATAATGGTCATCATTGGACTGACAATAGATGTATATAATGTGTAGACCTTGAATAACTATATACCAGGTTCATCAAAACGATTAAGATATCATATCGAAATGATGATGCTTCTGTGGAAACTTTTAGAGCTGAATGGAGTAAGTCTATCCAAAGATATATATACTTATATATACTTATTGATATATATATATATATATAAAATAGAGATTTAGAAACTATTTAATGGAAACAGAAAGAGCATTGGACTTGACAGTTGTATTGTTATATCACGCAAATGAAAACAAATTAGATCCTTGTAAGTCTCGATATATATACAACAAATGTAAACTACCCAACAAGTACTGACAGTACGTTGCAGCCCAAGTAGGACTCGTCCGCATGTGTACTTTTATACTACAAACACTTTCCTCTGATAGGACATTTAGTGTCAAGCTAAACAAGACATTTGAAGGTCATGCCTCACTACCTATGAACAGTAAAATACCCAACTTTCAAGGTTCTTATGCTGACTACCTGATACTTGTAAGTTTCCCTTTGTTTTATTATATAAAAACTAAAGCCATTACCTTCTTAGACCATCTTTTCTCTTATCGCTTCTTCAAAGGGCTCCTTGAGTACTCTTTATCCCGCATTAATCAAAATCATCACAAACATATCACCCTATCTCAAGAATTTATCTGCGCTGACATCGAGTAAACTACTTGCCTTGTTTAACTCTATATCTGCTCCTGGCTTTCTTCTTGCGGATGAATCAAACCACCACTTGATTGAATACTTGCTGGAGGCGTTGAATAATATCATTCAATTTCAATTTGCAAGTAAGTTGGGATCATTTATTCTTATTATTACAAGAGTGACATTAAATTATTTGATTAGATAACCCTCATCTGATGTATTTCATTCTTCGTCATCATCAAAAGTTTGAAAAACTATCAGAATTCACTTTGGATAATGCAATTCTTGAAATCAATCAAGTACGTCCATCGACAGTCAGAGCAGATGACCCAGAGACGCATGAGCAGAATGAAAGCAGTAATGGACTATCAGACAAGGCCAAAGGTAAATTGCCAGAGGGTGCATCTATTTCACGTGTATCCAGTTCATCGAGTATACAGAGCCAACGCCAAGGACCTGTTCGACAATCAAGTACATCATCGATCCAATCTGTGGTCAATTTATTACCGGGTGCCAAGAATGGATTTGTACCAACCGAGCATTGGGTGCGTAAATGGCACTCTAAATTACCACTGGATACAACACTGACCTTGATTCATGAACTGCTCGCTAAAATCGAATCTGAACGCCTTGCTTCACCAGACGACATGATTCACTACTTATCACAACAAAAAATCACCTTACCAAACCACCATCCCATTGTTATTCGCAAGTTTCAGTGGGGAGAGGCGTTGGTTATTTGGTTTAAAAGCATGCTGTGGGGTCAGGCCTATGTGGCTTCGTTGTCTAATTATGGTCCTTGGAATAATACAAATATAAAACTGTTCCATATAAAACAACAGCAGTCTGAAGAAACTGCTGCATCCCCTCGTCCTTCCATTGCTTCCCGTAGTCCCTCCTTTTCTTCTACTACCGCATAAAGGTTGTTTGTGTATATCTGATTTAGAAAATCACGTCCATTTTCTTGAATAAAAAAAATGAAATATATTAAATGCAGATATTGGGTTGTCAGTGATGAGGAATGTTGTGACTATTTATTTACCTGACAAGCTTTGGAGCATACCGGTCCTTTTCTTTTCTCCTATTTTCAAAAAAAGACTCATAGTTATGCTTACAAAAGAACAACTGTTTGCTTCTTTACAATGTACTTGTCAATAGACCAAACATTTTTATGTACTAAAATAGTAAAACGCTACATTGCTTGTTGAATAGATGATGGCATCAACATTGACGAGGCAAAAAATAATCATGGAGCCGCTATTTTCAGCGATCACGTGACTGCGTTTTAAATGATGTTTTGGATTTTTTTCAAAATAAAAATAAATACTTTGACTATCAAAACCTTTATTCTTCTTCTCCTAAAGAATCAATGTTAAAATAGACTGGTATGCAAATGACACACAGCGTATTGAATACCATTCTCATTTATTCTTTATTTAAATATTAGATATGTTTATTTGAAGCGAAACTCTAGTATTACAACTCCTTTAGTTGTAAGATTGTTACGGCATCTCCGCAGCACAACTTAGTTATCTCTTTGGCTACAATTCTGGTTGCTTCAAGTACGGATTCCTCGGGAGTGTAACGGAAGTCATGGTGTTCTTGGTGACTTTTGATGTAGTAGTTGCAATTGCATTGGATTTGGTGTCTTGTCGCTGTCGTTTGCTGTTGTGATTTCTCACCCATTTGGCTTCCGTATCTCTTCCGCCCATGCGCGCCTTACTTTTGGAAAAGCACGAATTGGATATCGAGGTGCATGGGTTCATAAGGATATCCGGCTATAGACCCTTCTGGCTTGTATTAGCATGTTTTCTTTACGGGAGCATGAAGTCCTTCATTGGATGTTACTAATACCCACTTGGGACGACCCGTTTGGTCTAAAAGGGCGCAGTTGCTCTGGGGTTTGTATGTGCGACTGTAGCCTAGGAAGAGATACCGCCTGGGTTCAAGAAAGAGGCTCCCTCCTGTTCGGATTCTACCACAGGCGTAATAGTAGCTGTACCTGGGCACTAGAATGGCGCTTGTTGCGAGGGTATACTTTAGAGGCTCGTTTCTTTCTGATATTGGATCAAACTACTTTTTGTATTCTTGAAATAAATAAATCCTTTATTCTGACCATAATAAAATGTTTTTCAAATTACATAGTTTGATATCATATTGTAACCTCTCTATATTGTAAAGTTATATATATCGATTAGACCAGAATTATTTGAAGTGATGGAATCGAGAACCTTCTCTATTTATTGACAGCTATCATCATATGTTGTACTATATTGACATTATCTATTGACTTTGCCCATAACATAGATGAGTAGAACAATAGCTTCCCAAAGTGCGTCTCCACAAGTTGTTTTCAGCCAAGGGCTCTTGTTAGACTCAATGATGTATTGCTACACATCATGTAAAGAAAAATGCAACAACAAAACACGACGTGATGATCATTGCTACATTATATCCAACCATATCAGCGAATAAGTCATTCAGTATTGGTATGCATATTCTTTACAAGAAACAGACCACAATGAATGGAGCCTTCTTGCAATGGATGGTTTTTTGGTGGAGAAAAATGCCGCTGATAAAAAATACAGAGCCCACAACTTTGTTAAGCAGGACCTGCTCCCCGGCCACAACTTGATCTTGCTCCTGACGATAGTTTGGCCCACAGGGAGCTTTTCTGGATTCCTGACACATATTCCAGAAAGTAGCTTTTGTAATTCTTTTTTCTATGTATAGCTTTATCTTCATTTTAATATACATATTTACTTCTTGAAACAGCAAGGTGATTAACAAAAATGAGAAAAAACTCTTATTAAAATTATTCTTAGAAGACAAAATTGCTCATGATCTATTCCAGATATTATCAAGATAAAAATTTATGAAAGATAACCAAAGAAATAGACCTGTTGGTGACCATAATATTATATTTGAACTGGAGATTTTCTCAAACACGCTAAATGCAATATACTATGAAATATCCTCATTAGAAAACATAATTATTATGGTAATAACAAAATTCACTTAGGTGAGGCTCCTGCTAAAGCGTAATATTTACTTATATTTTTAATAGCGCTTACACTATAAGGTAAATATCCAAAAAACCAAATTCAACCCTATCTACGGCATACAAGATACACATGAACCGAATTTGGGGAACAAGCTTTTTTTTAGTCATTATAGAAGAAAAAATTATTAAATTTAAGTTTAACAAGGGTTCAGTTTTGCTTTAAATAGATCAAGTGGCAACGTTTCTTCAACCGGTTCTCTGCCGAATGTCTCTATAGAGTATGACATACGCTGTAAATAGCCCCTTCATATGTTCAATTTAATCCTCGAAATAATTTAAAAATCAATGATGTCAATTCAACATCATTTTTGATTGATGTATTGAAAGATCGCTATGTTGAATTAAATTAAAAATTAAAAATCAAGAAACGGTATAATTAAAATCAGGAAACTAGAAACTTGTATCGACAAGAGACAAACTGTATATTAAAAATTAAAGCTGAGAAGTATTTAGATTGTATGCTCCAGATTGGTCAATCAAAACCACCCTGGGGCACATATTAATGATGTATTTCTGGTTTCTGGCTAATTATGCTACAACAAAAGTATATATACATTTTTCACAACTATGGAAAAAATTATTTCTAAACTGGTCGAGAATCTGAAGTCAAGATTTAATAGATAAATATTTCCAGGTATAAGTTCTAGAATGAATCATTTTGGGCAATTACTAAATGTCATTTCCATCTGACGCCATAATGAACCGACCGATCTAATTCAGAGATTTACATGTGTTTTATTTTATTTTATTTTAATAAGATTTGAATCGGCTTAATTGTAAAATGCATGTTTTATTTTGTGATTGCATGGTATATAAAAAAAATGAATTAATTAGGGGTTTGAGTAAAATGCGGAATAATAATATGGATAAGTAAAGTAATGCAGCAAATGTTGTAAATTAATTTTTACAAGTTAACTTTGTTAAACACTCTGAAGCGTTTTCGACATCAGTTAATCGTCGACCAGCTAAATAATAAGTTTAAGATGAGTATACGTTAAATTTTTTAAAGTTTCAGCTCTTTCTTACCTTCAATGAACGACATACTCTCGGCATAGGTTTTTGGTACAACTTTTCTTAATTGCTTATTGGACTTGAATGTAAAGCAATATGCGTTGGCTTCGGATGTAAATCCTTTTTGCATATCAACAGTTTCTGTAAGAACTCTGACTTGGAACATATTGTTGCTGGCACCTCCAGAGCGGACAACTTGTGCTTTCATCTTAAGTAAAGATCCAACTTCAACTGGATTTTTGAAGACAACATCATCAAATGAAGAGAGCTTGATATCTGATTGAGCAAATAATTGGCCAGACGCTTGTGCGAGTTCAAAAGCACTTCTCATAAGCTATTTTTTTATATAAAATAAAAAATGTAAGTTTTACTTTTATCCAAATGTATGATATATGATTAATCTTACATATCCACCAAAGGCTTTTCCATAGATGTTACGATTTTGTGGTTGCACGATAACAACACTATCCAAGGAGGTGTCGTTTACCCAAACTGCATTTTTTGAGTCGATTGATTTGTCTATCAAATAGAACTCAGTTAGTATATATTATTTTTTTAGGTAGAAAATGCAATGGGGAAAATAAATACCTTGGTCAGGATATTCAACAAAGAGATCATGAAGTACTTGGCGCTCTTCAACTGTAGGTGCCATTTTACTGATCAAGAATTGGTTAAAAGATTTTGCTTGGCCTTTGCGAGTTACAGCATATTCCTTCAATTTTCTTTCTTGTTCATTGCGGATTTTGAGTGGGAATGTAGCTCTTCCTTTATTAGTCTTTGGATCAACCACAACCATGGTAAATTTAGCTGTTAAAATGCTATTGGCTGTAGGGTTGACAATTTTTTTACTAGATGAGTCAGCGCCAACTTGATTGCGGGGTGGAACAGCTTCCACATTTAAAATTACTATTTTTGGATTTAGTATAAATTCGGATCAAGTTCTTTATATATCTATTACCTTCCATTGCTGAGGAACCAACTGATGCCACATTACCGGAAATCTTTAAATCTTCTACTGTATTTGGCATGTTGATCTTTGTTCTATCAACACCAGCAGTGACTACGAGTGAATGGATCGAATCGGTAGAAACATTGGCATGCTTACACCCAATGATGCCAGCAGCAGAATCCAATTCTATTATACAATTTTTTAGTAAAGACAACAGATGATTAATTCATTTTTAAATAGTACCTTCAAGGAGTCTTCCGACTCTGACCTTTCCATTAGTGGTGATATAATCCTCTAAAAGGGCAGGGTTTGATTTAAAGGGGAGATAATCTTCAAAGTAACTATGTGACATCTGTTTACAAAATATGAGTATTTGTATTACTTTAAAATTTCACAAAAATAAATGACTTACAGTTTTTTCAGTAAGCTTCTCTTGAGAAACAAGTGGTTTTATTATGCTATCTTTGTTTGTAATGATGTCTT
>VCJL01001008.1:8404-19969 GCA_024139405.1 Backusella mclennaniae | reverse complement strand
TTTGTTTTTAAGGGAAAAAAAAAATGCTCGCTGCCCGTACACGTATTACCTCTGTTGCTAGACGCTCCTTTGCTACTGTTGCTAAGGAAGCACCTAAGCCTGTCGTAGCTGATAAGAAATTTAGAGTTGTCGTTGTTGGTGGTGGACCTGGCGGTCTTTCTGGTAAAATCTGAATCCAAAAAAAAACTCTGGAGTAAACAATAAAGCTCACCAATTTGAAAAAAAAACTAGTTTCATCCACTGTATCCAAGCTCCTTGGTAAGGATCAGGTTGCTGTTATTGAGCCTTCCAGTCACCATTATGTAAGTAATAGGTATTCATATATCCTGGTTCATGAGGTGATAAACGTGTTTATTTTTTTAGTACCAACCTTTGTGGACTTATGTTGGTGGTGGACTTAAAAACTTCAATGAATCTGTCAAGCCTATGGCTGAAGTCATGCCTAATGAAGCCGAGTGGATTCAGGATAAAGCAACTACCTTCGACCCCGAAAACAACTTGGTCACTCTTTCTGATGGACAAACTATTGGTTATGATTACTTGGTAGTAGCTGCCGGTCTTCAAGTCAATTGGGACCAGGTAAAGGGCCTTAAGCAAGCTCTCGGTAAGGATGGTGTCACTTCCAATTATGACAAGGATAGTGTAAAGAAGACATATGAATTCCTTCAAGACTTTAAGGGTGGTAATGCTTTGTTTACTTTCCCCAACACTCCTCTTAAGGTAAGTTGTCATGACATAAGATGATGGGTCTATTATTAATACAAGTGTAAAATGGAATTTCAAATAGTGTCCCGGTGCCCCCACCAAGATTACCTTCTTGGCCGAAGAGGTTTTCCGTCTTAACGGTGTCCGTGACAAGACCAATGTTATTTACAACACCAGCGCTGGTAAGATTTTCGGTGTTGATCACTATGGCAATGTCCTCAAGAAGTTGGCTGATGAACGCGGTATCACCCTCAACACCCAGCATGAGTTGATTGAAATTAACAGTAACGATCATAAGGCTGTCTTTAGAAACAACGCCAACAATGAAGTAAAGACCTTTGAGTACGATTTCATTCACGTTGCTCCTCCTCAGGGTCCTCCTACCTTCATCAAGGAATCTAAATTGGCTGATGCTGCTGGTTGGGTTGATGTAAACAAGGACACTCTTCGTCACAACAAATACAAGAACGTCTTTGCTCTTGGTGATTGCTCCTCTCTCCCTACCTCAAAGACCGCCGCTGCTATTACTGGTGAATCCGGTGTTCTTAAGCACAACTTGATTGCCGATCTTCAGAACAAGAAGGTTGAACAAGCTGTTTATGATGGTTATACCAGTTGTCCTTTGATTGTTGGCCGTGAGCAACTTATTTTGGCTGAATTTTCTGGTTATACTGGTCAGCCTCTTGAGACCTTCCCTATTGACCAGAGACAAATCAGCAACGTTTCTCAATTCTTGAACAAAGAGGTATGTTTTTAATTTATTGAAAAAAGGATGATAAGCATAAGGTTACTAAACAAAACTAATTTAGGTCATTCCTTCTCTCTACTGGAATGGTTTGTTGAAGGGTACATGGACTGGTCCTTCTAGCATCCGTACTCTCTTTGATCCTCTCCGTCCCAAGCGCGACTAATTTTTTTTCTTTTTTTTTTCGAAAAAAGTTACACCATACACTCCATTCCCTTAATTACATTACCTTAGCACTCTTTCACAAGGATAGCAAAACAAAAAATTACAATCAAAAATAAAATGATAAAATATTAATATATGCACAGCTATTGAAGTTATTAAAAAAAATTGCATATTTTGGAGAGACAAATCTGGTTGTGATTGTAGTTTCTAGCATTTTTTGTTTATGTAAGACAAGAAGGATAGAGGTGTGAGAGAAAGATAAGGTCCACCTTCTTTATTTGGGTTTAATTATAGAATATAAGTAAAGTCTATATAGCAGAAAAGTACTATAATTTTTTTTAATCCGATCGTTTAATGCCAATTTATGCTTTTGTTTGTAAACAGAATCATTATGTTTTTTTTTTATTTCTTGAATTTTCTTGATCAAACATTCACATTATCTCTTCTAAAAGCTTGTTCGATATGATCTGTATCTTCAAAGAGGGGTGGAGTGCTTTGGCTCTTCCAAACTTTTTTTTTACTGGTCTCGGTTCCATGAATATTCCAACCTTCATCTTATTTTTAATCACTACTTGGTATTATTACGTTGGGAAAATCATTAATGAGAAGGAAAAAGATGAAATAAAAAACCAATGGCCAGTGGCAATTATTGGTTATACGTTTTTAAAACGTCGACATCTCATCCCCCGCAATTTGGTCAGCCAATCTTTTTTTGCGGAGTCAGAACTCAGGTAATGATGTGTTGAGTGAAAAGAAAAATAATGTAACTTTATAGTAGTCCTTTTGACTCGGTGACAAGAAAAAAAAATATATAGAACCCCCCATGAAGTTTCTATTTTCTTTTCTTTCTTCCTTTTTTCCCTTACAACTTTCCTCCAACAATGGCTCTTAGACTCTTATCTACCCGTATTGCTCGCCCTTACATGCCCGTCGTCCGCAAGTCTGCTACTTGGGCTGTTTACCGTGGCTATGCTAGTAAGTGTTACGTCTCTGACGTGTTTTTTTTTCTTTCTTTTTTTTTTCTTCTTTTTTTATTGATCCTCTATCTGTAGCCAAGAAATATACCTTGGACCACGAATGGATCTCTATTGACAACGGTGTTGGTACCTTTGGTATTACTGACTATGCTCAAAAGTCCTTGGGTGATGTTGTCTTTGTTGAAACACCCGCCGTTGGTGATGTTGTTGAGAAGCAAGGTAAGATAGAGAATATTGGGTCTAAGTTTATCATGTTCTAAATCGTATGGTAGACTCTGTTGGTGCCATTGAATCCGTCAAGGCTGCTAGTGAAATCTTTTCCCCTGTCTCTGGTGAAGTTGTTGGTGTTAACGAGGGTTTGGCTGACGAGCCTTCTTTGATCAACGAAAGCCCTGAAGATAAGGGTAAGCTAATCATTAAATAATTATAAAGGAAAAGGTATATTTGAGCGGTTTTTTAATGTGATTCATTTTATTTTATTTAATAGGTTGGTTGGCCCAGATTAAGATCAGTGATGAATCTGAGCTTGCTGATTTGATGGACGAGAAGGCTTATGAAGCCCACTGTGCCACTGCTGAAGAGCATTAGATTGTATTTCCCTCTTTTCTTTTAAACCATCTTTCACAAACCTGTATAAAATAAACAAAATGCTTTATAAAAATAATAATAATAATAATAATAATAATAACAAGAATTCGTGTGTATCTTGACGTGAAACGGGTTGTGTGTCTTTAAAAAGTATAAGCATGTGACGCCCCCAATAGTTTTTTTTCCCTTTTTTTAACATCGTTTTGGGCAGTCCTTTCTTTCTCACCTGTCTTTTGTGTGTGTATGCATTTATGATTTATTCAAAGGAACCTATTTACAGTGCTATTCCCAACCATAAACGACTCGTCAATATTACTTTATTAAAGTCTTCTAGTATCTCTGCAAGTCTTTATGCTGAAGCTTATACCAACGCTTGCACTGCTGTCAAGTTCGATACATCAGCAAACTACATTGATGCAAGAGAAGCCTACAAGAACGTTGTTAAAGTACTTGTATAAATATTGACAACATATCGTATCTTACTAACGTAGCCTATTCGTTATCCTTTTCTCACTTGAAGAACTTTACAGACCTACTTAAAGGTACTTTGTATATAGTAGTATTATTAAGCATACGTATTAACTCTCTATGTATATCGAATATAACACCAACAAGATGGGAGCAGTGATATAGACCGTAATAAACTAATACAAAAGCTAAACGAGTATAGACATCGCATAGAGCAACTAGACCGATATTTAGATGGCGAAAGACCTACCTTGTCATCTCTTTACATCAATGAAAACTCGCCATATCAAATGAGACGCGATTCGGCAGATTCAGATTTTGAAAGAACGGAACAAGATGAATTAATAGAAAAAGCAGAGGTTATTATATATTGTGTGTTTTTCAACGAGTCCAAGTGAGTTGCTTAACTGTTTCTTTTTTTTTTCTCGTTTAGTTTTCCTTGAGTCAAGCAGAACTTAATGAAAATAAAAGCCATATTGAACAAGCGTTGGATTATTACTCTGATGCTGCAGAATTGTATTTAAAGGCATTCAAAGGTACGAATTTTATTACTAGGTTGGGTCCACCATTTATGATCAATAAAAAGCAATCAGTTAAATCCATTATCCCCCCTTTTTTCTGTTCTTTTCGTGTTAATGAACTCTGTTTTGCATTTTATCCATTTCTTTATATAAAAGGCTATGAAAATGATACTGAGGAAAAGTTGGCTACTCGAGAAAAATTCACAAAGGCATTGGATAAGGCCGAATCGCTTAAATCAATGCAAAAAAACACCCATTCGAATTTACTCTCAGTCGGGCAAACTCGCACAAGATCCTCTTCTACTGCGTCCGACCGTCCCAGTTTACAACATGGCCGCAATTCATCCATTGCGTCGATACATTCAATAGAACCACAGTGCCCTACTGACGATATCATGACTCAAAAACTTTCATCCACTGAAATCGAAGTACTAAAACATACTTCAAATGTAAACGACAAGATGTTTTTGCCCTGGATTGATGAGACTGATTTAAAAGAGCAATTTTCATATCAGAGAAGGTTTTTGTACGTCAATTTTATTTACATGTATTTAAGGGAGAATCTGTTAAAAGTGTTTAATAGAGATCCAGATGGCTCACTACGTTTATCTGAGAAACAGATTGAAAAGTTTGGGGGTTGGAGACGCCCAGCCGATTTAATGAGACATCCACGCCTCATTTGTGTGATATCAAGGTATAACTTCATATCAATATGCTTATTATTATTAGCCCATGTCAAGTTGTATTAACTGGTGTTATGGACAAATACAGTAATAGTATCATTCAAGATATTGTAACTGATTGCTCCTTTGTGGCATCTTTGTGTGTAACAGCTGCTTATGAATGCAAGTTTAGAAAACAAGTAAGTCTGAAAGGTATTAGATTGACGCCGTTTCTAACCTTTGTTACTAGTTGATTACCTCTTGTATATACCCACAGAACAAACATGGCCAGCCTTGCTATAATCCGAATGGAAAGTATGTTGTCAAACTCATTTATAACGGTATCGCTCGAAAAGTTGGTAGGATAGTTTGGTGAATACACTAATCATGATTGACACAATACTAACTTTTGTGCTTATAAAGTGGTGGATGATCTTTTACCTATTTCTAGAGAAGGGACTTTGATGTGTACTTTCTCTACAAATAAAGGCGAGCTTTGGGCTAGTATTATAGAGAAAGCGGTATGTTTTATTTATGTTTTAGTGTCTGACCTTTTAGTTTTATCTTTCTTCTGATGAAATAGCTATATATAGTACATGAAATTGATGGGAGGATATGATTTTCCAGGATCGTAAGCTTTCAAAAAAGACTAGGGTATTTTACTTTATTACTTAATGCTTATATTTGTTTTTAATCTATAGTAATTCTGGTATAGATCTTCAGTAAGTAGTTTACAAATATCCAAGAAGATTCACTTAGGGTTCTAATATCTCTCTTCCCTTTAGTTGCTTAACTGGTTGGATACCCGAGCATATTTTTATCTACGAGTAAGTATTTAATTATTTTTTTTTTAAAAGAAAAAAAGCCCCCAATGAAACCATTATTAAGTACTTTATAATAGTAAACATTTTGTGGCAGATAATGTATGGGATAGAATATTAGATGGGGCAAAGTATGGGGATGTTTTGATTACCATAGCAACTGGTGATTTGACGGAAGAGGAAGCGAATAATCTAGGACTGGTTCCGACACATGCATATGCTGTTATCGACGTTAAATTTATCAATGGGAAACGCTTATTGCAGGTGAAGAATCCTTGGAGTCATAAACGATGGAGGGGTCCCTACAGTCATCTTGATAGCAACATCTGGACTTCCGAGTTGAAAGAAGCGCTCAATTTTGATCCCGATGTTGCTCAAAAGAAAGATGATGGTGTATTTTGGATAGACTTTGAATCTGTCTGTTTAAATTTTACTTCCATTCATCTCAATTGGAATCCCGAGTTATTTACTCACAGATGGGTTTTACACTCGTAAGTAATAGCTTTTTCAAAACATATTTCCATATTTATTTAATATATTCTAGTGTCTGGCCAGAGAATGTGGGGCCTAAAAAAGACATTTACAGTCTAGGGTACAATCCACAGTTTAGCCTAAGAGTCAATGTTCCTGATAAGAAATCAGCAGCAGTTTGGTTACTTCTTTCAAAACACATTATGGTCACAGAAGAAAATACTGATTATATCACACTCCACGTTTACGATGACACCAATGGTGAAAGAATATATTATCCCGGCACACCTTTCAAAGAAGTAAGACCTCTCTTATGAATCAAGCAGATGTATATTTATGTATATATAAATGGACAAGGAGTTATAACATTCTAATTTAGGGAACATATGTCAATAGTCCTCATATATTGGTAAGATTACATATTCAATGTATCATAATATCCATGTATATTATATATACCAACATCATTTACACATAGGTCCGCTTTAATGCACCTCCTGGTATCAGTCACTATACGATCGTAGTTTCACAACATGAAAAAGTAAGAGACCTTTACTTTTCCTTGCGTGCATACTCTCTTGCTCCATTTAAATTATATGAAGTACCAATGAGATACTCCATTGAGAAAAAGGTGAATATGTTGTACTTTTTAGTGTTATTAAACAATTCTCGTTATTAACATTGATATCTGTATTGAAGATTCGAGGGCAATGGACGGATCAAACAGCAGGTGGAAATTCATGTAATCCAACTTACCTAAATAATCCGCAATGGAAAATAACAATACCACCTGGTGTAGGAAATGCTGGACTTCTACTTATGCTGGAAGCATCAAAGAATTTTGCAGTCCATTTGCTAGTAGTGGAAGGTGGAAAAAGAACATCAAGTGTATCGGTTCGAGATATTTTGACAGAATCTGGGCCATATCGACACGGTTTTTGTTACTGTGAACTACAAAGTCTTAAGAGTAGGTATTGTGTATGTATCGAGTTTGTGTCATTATTAAACAAGACTATTAGGTGGTGACTATACTGTTGTAGCTTCTACATTTGAAGCTGACTTACTAGGGAAGTTTATTCTAACGATAGCAAGTACAGCGAAAGTAAACATAGAGGCTATACCTTCGGAAGGAGCGGTAAGAGTTGAAAACGAATAGTATTAATATAAATGGGACGCTGATCTTTATTGTTATTATAGGGAATGTTTAAAAAAGTATTACATGGAGAATGGTAAAGCTACAGATACTTTTCTTTTCTTTTCTTTAGACTATACTCATATCTTCATCTCTTTTTTAACTTTAGGATTGTTGGCTATAGCGCTATGGGATGTCCTAGTTTTGGAAACTATGGAAAGAACCCACGTTATTTACTTGAAATCCGAGAATTGACGACCGTAAAGTAAGTTGATGTTACGATATATAGTTTGATAAAATCCCCAACATAAAAACATCTTAGGGTCAGACTCCAGTCCATTAATACCGACACAGTACCATCCATGAATGTTACAATATACGAAAAACACCCAACCGAGCTATTTGGAAAAGAAGTAGCAACTTCAGGTCCTTATACAAATGTCATTCAAGGTGTTGCCACCAATGATGTTGTATTGAGCCAGAACGAAACCGGCTATATCATTGTCCTAGCAACACATGATAAGGACATAGCAGGTGAATTTACTACTATTATCTACAGTGATAGACCCGTCAACGTAAAAGATGATAAATACTCTAATTAAAGTTGTTAAAATAAAGAGAATTTCTGTCTGTGTGGTTTTTTATTTATTTTTGAATGGAGCTTAATGCACGTTGACCAGTAATAAAAGCGACGACTGATAAGCCAGCAAAGTATGGAAGTGTTTGTAAAAGGTTATTTTCAGTCCAGTATAAATAAAACAGATATTCAAGAGCAACCAAAGATCCCAAGAAGGAGGAAATGTATACTGTGCGAAGTGTGGGTCCTGAGACCAAGTCTGATACGATCTTTTGAGGTGTATAACCAATTTGAAGCCACTACCGCGCAAAATATTAATTGTTGAATTTCATAAAAAATAAAAAAGGTACTGTAACTTACACCAACTGCAAGAAGAAGCCAAGGTGCAAGTGAAATGAAACTGAAAAGGGTCGAGAAAATAGCTGGTGGCATCTTTTCAGCTTCTCTGAAGACGTGATGAATCTCTGGTTGAATTTCAAACACATCCTCATCACCTGCTGCGCTCACTAAACCAATAGCTACAGCAGCCATCAGTAATCCTGTGAAAGACATCATCTTACGTGTCATTTTCGTTAATGATTAGATTTGAGAAAAAGAAAGAAAAACGTTATTTATTTTGTAATATCTGGCGTGGAAAGCTTTTGTTGGTCGGCTCATCAAATTCATTTCAAATTCAGTTTGTGAACAACTTGAAATCATCATTCAGACGTGAGTAGCTACGCTTATCCTGTCAAATCTTATAGAGTCTTCATGTTTAATCACCTATGTTTACTTATTGTTGGATATTAGAACTTTCCATTAAATGGCGTATGGTTGCATTTATATAAAGAAGACTACTTTTAGAGTAAAAGACAAGTCACCTCTGTTATAATGGGATGAACAAGAAAGCGTTTTGGGTCACAACTCAAAGTTTAGTTGATCAGACTACAGGTTTATTCAGATAAGAATGATATATTTATTTATTTTTAAAGTTATTAAAATAGTAGTTGGCGATGTTTATTTACAAATAGGATGGGAAATGAAAAATGGAAGCATGGCAAATTGTATTAAGAGTGTTGGTATGGCATAAATTGAACAAACAAGAGTTACTCACAGGCGGTGATGTATCGTTTTGCCTGTTTGAAGCGCTGACAGAGGGTTGTCTTTTCTTTGCATACCTTTGTGACACAGTTACTAGCAATAAACTCGCAAAGGTATCGGCAGAGGCTTTGCTGTAAATAAGCAAGACCTGTAATTTCATTTGTATTTGTTACATGCTGTGTCACCATTGAATTCTTGGTTTCCTTGGCGAATTTTTCATTTCTCTCATTCAATAATGTTAGTGGCTCTAATATATCCCATACGGCCTTTGCATCTTTTTCATTTAGAGTCGTCGATGATTCAAGTGGATTCTTTTCATTAAAGAAAGTACCCATGGTGCCATTATTGGGAGGTGAAAGACGGGCACTAGCTAAAAGCTCATTGGTGCTCATCGTCATTGTATGGCTTAATACGACAGACATCAATGCAGGGGCAAGAAGAGGATATTGGTAGAAGAGCTGGTTATGGTTGCTTGGAACAAGACTGGTCTGTGCCTGTTCTTTTGAAAGGACTTGGTTGAGGTTCCACGTGGGAACGAGCGCGTGTGACAAATAGGTGTCTTGTTGATTATTCAGCAAAGTAGAGTCGGAAAAATCTGCAAGGGCAAAGTCCCAATTATCAGGAAATTCATTCAAAAGATTAGGTGGAGACGACGTGAATGAGCTATCAGAGGATGAGGAGGTATTGGTATTGCTGCCAGAGCTTGGAAGAGGCAAAAGTTCTTCTGCTGGGACAGGTGTCAAGGTGGTAGTAAGATCTACTGGTGCCTGATTTTGAGAAGGGATACCCATACCGCTAAGCACCAAATCTAATCGAAGCGAATCATTCTCTTTTTGAAGCTTATCCATTTGAGATTGAGCCCACTTTAATTCCAACTTCAACTGGCTATTCTCTGCTTTATGCTGGTCGAGTTCTTCTTCGAGTGTAGTTAGATATTCTATAAAAGGAAATAATAAGCGTCGTAATCCATGTTTCCTTAATTGGCCAAAATGATTCTCCCACTTTTTTTTATTTTTTTATTTACCTTTTCTTCTATTTCGAAAGTTGCGTGCAGAGATCTTATTTCTCAACTGTCTTCGTTCCTTGGAAGTCATTACTTTTAGCTGAGAATCAGACACAGGATCATTTATCGGTCTAAAGTCGAGACGACTTGTTGTTTGTTGAAGATATGGGTGAGGATTGGGTTTCTCTTTCTTGGAAGGAGTGTACGGTTTGAGGTTGGATTCATTAGAAGGTTCTGGCTGATATGGTTGTGTTTGATCAATTGCTTTCTTGGCTTCTTCACCCAACAACATTTGAAATAGATCAGAGTCCGAGAGGGCATTATGGTCATCAGTGGCAGGGACGTTTCCAAGTGAAGAAGGTTGCTTATTCACTGACCAAGTAAAAAGATTATTCTCAAATTCGTTATTCATAATAAATATGCTCTGGAGAAAGAAAATAAAATAAAATAAAGGTTCTCCAAGTGCCGCTTTTGTAGCCTGGAAAAAGAAAAAAAAAGTAATGTTACACCGTATTTAGACTCCACCAATAATTTAAGATTACTAAAATAATCCGGACCGGAAATGAGTCAAAAATAAATAATGGAAGTAAATCGACAACTCCGTTAATATAAATATGCACTTATCACAGTCGAGACTTGATCTAGTGCTCTGACTCACATTAGAAGCGTTAAAACTGTATATGAACTGGATACACCTTCAGTTAAAATAAATAATAGCAGTACTTTTAAATCAAATATTGAAAAACAAGCGTGTGGCTCTTGTATAAATCGAAAAGAGTAACCAATGCATTTCGCTGCTTGCAATTGACATGTCTCGATTAGAATATATGTTTGAGCACCAAGATGCGAATAAGATTCTGAAGTATATCAAAGCTAATGTGATTATGCTAATATGACATGTATAATGAAATAGACCAGACAGAACATTTGTTCTTGTTGGACAATTTATTTATTTAACGTTTTAAAGCATCTTCTCTTATATACTATTTTTCTTCTCCAATTCGTATTTTTTCTGTTCAATGCCATTACATAAGTAAAAGTCAACTTCGACTGTCATTTTGACAAGAAAAAAACATCAGTTATTTTGTGCGGATTCGGATGAATAATACTCCATTTGAAAACTAGTCCAATAGTATGTATGTTTTATCTATTTTTATTCTTTGGTATGGTATGTAGAATCCAAACAATAGACAATGGTTGCAGTTTACATGCTTAGTCTAATGCATTAGAAAAAGTATATATAAAAGTTGCTTGGTTAGATGGGGGTAAAGAGTATAAGTGATATAAATTTAGTTTATGGAACCAGGTTTAACTGTCTCGTTCATGCTGACGAATCTCTCCAAGACACTAACGACACCTTCGCGCCCAAATTGTGAATTTTGATTAAATCTTTTAACAGTAAAGTCTTCTATTAGACTCTCCCATCTGGAAAGAAACCCATTTACAGTCATTGTAGCTTTTTGGGTGAATTGGGTCCTAAAAGTAGTCATTAGTTGATAGATATAGTAGTAGTATTTAAGACCTACTTTTCAGGATCTCCGGGCAATGCAGTGTATGAAGTTTCTTCCTCGCATTTCATGAAGTTACAAAGCGAGAGATTTTCGGATACTAGTACAAAAGATTTCTTTTTAGGATCAATAGTCGATACTT
>VCJL01001000.1:21247-31580 GCA_024139405.1 Backusella mclennaniae | reverse complement strand
CAAAAAAAAAAAAAAAAAAAAAAAAACGAAAAAACGAAAACGAAAACAAAAAGGTCATATTTACCGTATATATTTTCGAATAGTTCATCGTCACTTGGTGTCTGATAGACGGGTTCTTCATTTATGTAGTATATCGGCGCATTCACTGATCTGACAGACTTACGAAGCGACCTGTTCTTTTTAAATATAGAAAACATGATGTGGCAAAAAGGAACAAGGAGGAGAAAAGAAATACAAGAAAAGAGAAGAAGAAAAAATATTTGTACTCAAAATGACCAGTGTGACCTGTGTACTACCTTGCTGCACGAAATATAGTCATTCAACTTGTTGGAGATTCCAGCAAAAAAAAATTACATCATAGTTGGGAGTGTTTATCTTTCTTCTTTTTTTTTGTATTTATTCCTTCACTTTCAAAAACAAACCATAATAGTCCGATTATTTATAAAGAATGGCAGCAATAGTCATGACCAACATACAATTTATTTGAATGTATTACATTGATATTTGAGTCATAAGAGCAAAAAGGTACATTTCTTCTCATACTTCTTTGCCTTTCTTTTCTTGCTATTACCATTAGTATTTATTCAAGGGAGGTACCATCAAATTATATCTGTGATTTTGATCTAGAACGAAAAATGATATATACGTTTATCTGTTTGCTTCAACATATTTCGGCAAAACTGATGTCTTTTTAAGCAGTGTCACATGGTAATTAACTGAATAAGGCAAAATACACCAGCTTCTTTTTATCAAAGCTGTAGGCAAACTAAAACAAATCTCCTGCCAATTCCAATGCAGGCACGGTTTAGATGAGATACATGTAGAAGACAAGATATTATATCTCGTCTGTATTTACTAGTATGAAAATAAAAGGCAGGTATAATCAAGTCAGTGTGAAAAAGCAATTGCTTCGTTTTCAGTTTGTCTTGTTATCATTTATTCTATACCACATCAGGAAAATAATCTCACCCCCTAGAGCCTTTCTGGCCTTCCTAGTCTTTCATAGCCTTTTAAAAGGCCAGAAATATATGGGTAGCCTCTCTAACTTGGGGTTTCGTCTTTTTAGCCTCTCTGTGTTTTCCGGATGTACCAATCTGAAATCACCAGCTTTAACAATGAAATGCACTATTTCCAAATTTTGATTGCATAAATTACAATTGTTTTTACACTCTTTGATAAGGTGTCTTCCTAAGGATTTTATTGATTAACCAAAAAAAAAAAAAATAGAGTAAAGCATATATGAAAAAACCCAAGTGAATGGAGAGCCATTTATTTTACTTTATTTCTCATTGGCTCATTCCTCAGGACACATTTACATAACCAATGGCTATGAGACGGATTCGTGTAGCATTTTCACAAACGTGTGACAGGCTTAGCATACATGCCATCCTAAAATTGCTCCTCTCCAGAAACACTGATTCAGTTGACAACAGCAATGGCAACAACATTTAGATATAAAAAATAAATAAAGTTTAGTAAAAGTAAACTGTTTTATTATTACAAAGTAAACAAAAAAAAAAAAAGATCTATACATGATAATATGTCAATGGTAGTTAATTACACAAAGAAGGAGTCAAACTTGCTTTTAAAATTCTGGATGGATACTCTTCAATCATTGCTTCAAACTCCATAGACTTTTTGGACATATTTGCATCACTTGAAAATGGAGAAGTGTGTGCCTTTGGCGATATTAAGGTGTCAGTGGATGCCATGGTATCATTACTAGCAACGAATTTCAAAGAAAAGGAGGATTGTGTGCTCATTTTTGTATCTGTAGAGCATGCCGACATTTGGGAACGTGTTCTCGTCAATTGTGATCGTTTCTGCTTCTTGAAGATGGTTTGGAGGGATGGCAGTGACTTGAAGTGGTTGAGGCTTCTAGTCTTTGTATGATGGGGTTTGGTTTTGACAAGTCTTTGGTGGTATACATAATCTGACTCTTCTGTCTTGAGATGGGATTTATTGTCTATTTGGTTATTGATGTGAGCTGGAGCTTTCTTGTTAATGAATGTGGTGGAGAAAATGGAATGTACATAATTAAAGGACTTCATAGTGAATGTATATATAAATTATTAGTATTAGAATTATAAGTAGTAGTAATAGGATGTTATGAAGAATTAGTTTAGAAAAAAAGTTGGCCGTATTTATACCCCTTTTCGTTCAACTGAGATTTAAATATGGCATTGTTTCAAATTAATTCGTTTGAATGAATACACACCAAATGTACTTTGATATAATGCATTTTCAAGATTTGATTTAATTAGATTTATTATTTTTCTGAAATCTATCCATTCAGGATGTATGAAGGATGTTGGAATATGCAAATGGGAATGAGAAAAATAAAGTAACCGCACTAAAAAGGCAAAATAGTGGGCCAATTTATATAATCTAACGTGGTCTGAAAGAAAAACACGTGTTATCATTATTAACATTCATCATTTATATTTTGATACTTGATGGATATTGACATAATTTAGCAAGATAAACCGTCGTTAAAGTCAATCATACCTTGTATTCATTTTCTTTATGATACCTTCTTGTACACTATTTGAAAAAACCTTTATAGGTTCATGGCTCTTTTTTAACTTTCATGTTTCAGTGATTTGACATCAAAAGGGGTAAAAGATATAAACAATTGGATGTTAAAATTTCAAAAGAGCGTTAATTTATTGGTTACTTTGTGAATTGGGTAAAGGTGGTAATGAACATGATTTTTTTTTAGTGGAAAATCCAATATCAGGCTAATTGTGTCCAAATATTAAATATATATATATATGTCATTGAAACAATTTAAACATACAGCATATTGCATTTCTTTTTGAAACCAATATGAGTACATTTTAATTCATTTTTTATTTATTGCGAATAATAAAACACGTATAAACCTTCATCATCCATATACAATTAGTATGAATATGGGAAGAAAGATCATGAAAAATACATTATATAATAATTAGACATCAATGCCTTTTATCATCCATTTACTTTCATTGATTTTTTTAAAATAGCAAAGTCATTATAATTGACATGAATATGGAACACAGAGTAAATGAAATCAACATGTTGCTTCCACTGAACAAGGAAAAACAAAAATTAAAAATTAGCATGAGAAAAAATAGTAGCACCAATAGTTATAGGTTACCTTGCTGAATTCTGCTCTGGTGGGTGAAGACCAGGCAAATCCGTTCTTGATGGAGGCTGAGCAGGAGGGAAAGGAAGGCTCTGGGAAGAGCCAGGAACTTGTGGGGGATATGCAGTAGGTGCAGGATATGGAATTGTACTACCTGCATCTTTACCATATGGAGGATTGCTAGGCTGATCACCATAATACCCATTATTTTGTCCCAATCCATGATTCTCGTCTTCGCAATCATCACCTTCATAATGGTGACTATCCTCCCAGTCATGATGTGCAGAAACTCTAGCAATAAGAATGGCAAAAATAGCCATGAAGAGTAAAGTGACTTTGGTGTTTGATAATCTCATTTTGTTGAATTGAAACAATAAAGAAATATTTCTTTTTACAATATTTTTTTAAATTAACTCGAGATAGGTGCATATATATATGTATGCAAATAAATATTCTATTCAAACGACATGATCTCATATCTTTTTTCCATTCAAACCATAGAGAAAAGCAATATATGCTATTCTATAAAATAGAACTGTTCATCATGGAGCGGTTTATCTTCGGCTGCATTGTACCAAGTTGAATTACAGAATTTTGCATAATAAAAAAATACGTGCTTTTCCAGGATAAATTCTATTTTAGGAATGGCAATTGAGATTTAGATGTCAATGAAGAAAAACATGGCAGTTGGATTTCAGGGAGTATTTTAAGTTTAGCTTACTCCAGACAAATAAAGGCAAGCTGTAAAATTTTTGGTCACCGGAATTTTTAAGTCTTTTTACCCTTTTTTCGGTTTTAATGACAAAACAAAAAGTTATCTTTACGTGTTATATAAAAACAAATTGTATACTTTTTAATTTTATTCATGCATTCTGTCATTATCAAAATGAACTTTATATTAAATCATTTCGAGATCAGGTTTGCCTTAGTTTATTCTTTTTTCGATACCCTTCCATAATGTCTCTCTAAGGATAAACTTTTGGGTTTTGCCTAAAATGATAAAATGAGTGAAATGCACTAATAAACTAGACTAATAAATAAATAAAATAAATGATAGATACGTACCAGTACTAGTGCCATAAATAACATTATTTTTAATATCAATGGTTACAAAAAATATATATTTTAGTTCAATCGTCAACAAAAAAGGGAGTAATATATCCATTTACCTTGTCTTTGGAAGTGCATCAATAAAGATGACTTTAGTAGGACGCTATTAAAACAATAAAGCATTATACACACTGATACATAGACCCTTTTTTTTTTTCTTGTATTACCTTGTAGCCAGCTAAATTTTCACGGCAATGTTTAATGACTGTCTCTTCATCTAAAGTTCTATTTTCCTTGATCACAATATATGCAACGGGCGTTTCTCCCCATTTTTCATGTGGAGCAGCTACAATGGCACTATTCCAAAACACATCTATCAGTTTACCCAAGAACTTTTCCTGATGATGCATCATTAAAAACCTTACCACTCCATCACCTCTTCAAGTTGAACAAGAACACTTTCTACCTCGAGCGAACTTACATTTTCACCACCCGACACAATGACATCTTTACCACGATCTACGATTTCGATAGCACCATCCGGGTGTCTGACAGCCAAATCACCTGTCCAAAACACACCTCCTTTAAATGATTTTTCGGTTTCTTCGGGGTTCTTGTAGTATCCCTTCATAACCTGATTTCCAGAAAAACAAATCTCTCCAATCTGCTTAGCATTGGGTACCACATCCATCATTGTTTCTCTATCAATAACTCTAATTTCATCAGAAACAATAGTACTAAAACCTTGACGGGCGAGGAGTTTATGTTGTGTAGGATCATCATATTGAGAGAGGGTGCTAGGATCGTAAGTGAGGCCAGCGGGACCGTAAGTTTCGGTAAGGCCGTAAACATGGGTGGGTTCCAGGTTAAGTGCTCTCATACGTTTAATAGCAGTACTAGATAATGCAGCACCTGATATGACATGTTAATAAAAAAAAAATCACGCTCCTATTTTATCTCTATCTCATCATGTTACCTCCACAGAATGCTCTCACTCTATGATTAAGACGAATAGCATCTTTATGAACACAGATTTCATTTTGAACGGTTGGCGCACCACAGTAATGAGTAACACCATGTTCCTTGAAAAGCTTCCAGATATAAGTATAGTCAAGCTTATTAAGCATAACCTGTGTCGCTCCTACAGCAAGAGATGCCCAAATAAAACCCCATCCTAAAAACGTAAACAAAACATTAACTCATCTATTCGCACACGATAACATTAACGATAATGATGACATACCGTTACAATGGAACATGGGTAAAGTCCATAATAAAACACTGTCATTGGTAAGGCCATCATGCATAGCTACTGTTAAAGCAGTTAAATAAGCTCCACGATAAGTGACCATAACACCCTTTGGTACACCTGAGGTTGAACCCGAAGTATAATTGATGGAAATGACGGCATTTTCATCCTCGACCAAAGGCATTTCGTTCCACGATAGGCGTTGCTTACTCTTCAATAGCAATTGTTCATAAGGGTCCTGGGTTACATCATCGCAGTCGGCAACAGGAATCACTTTGATAAAAGACTTGACTTTATCGGTTAGTCTATCGAGAAACTCTTCCTGGACAATGACCACAGTTGCCCCTGAATGTTGAATGATATATTCAATTTCTTTGGCTACCAATCTATGATTCACAGGCACCAGGATAGCACCGGTAGCAGGCACCGCAAATTGTGCGTCAACAAATGAAGTGATGTTCTGACAAAGTACCGCAACTCTATCACCTGTTTTGACATGATAGTCATCAATAAGGGTATTTGCAAGTGCTCTTACACGCTCAGAGAGATCGCGAAAGGTATGGGTACGGTTGCGGTGAATGATAGCAGTTTTATCGGCATAAACAACAGCACTTCTAAGGAGAAATCTTAAAGGATCAAGCTTGGATATATTTGGTACCTGGTCTGGTTTACGATGTAGACGTACTATTATTATTATTTGTATATTAGAGTTTTTTCTTATTGGGCATTGGATGGATCGACTTGAACTTTAAAAAAAAAAACTTACATGATTCGAAAAATGGCTTTTCTCCTCCTTCAGGATTGATTTGGGCATTGATTGCCTGTAATCTTTGTGTAGCTTTATTATTAGACATTTAATTTATAAAAAAAAATAAAATAAAAAAAGGGCAAAGAAAGAAAGAAAGAGAGGATAAATTAGCAACCCTATTAATAAAAACATCATATATATGTTTGTTCCCACACCTTGTGTTACTTGAGATGGCAATACTCTTCTCCAGGAGGAGATGCAATGCGAGTCTACTGCAATAACTGGTGTGAGGTGACAATTTACCTCTGGAATCCAAAGATTGTTCTATTGGCGTGCTTGTGGCAAAGCCAAAACATCCAAATATTTACACTGTGACTTTCTTTTAAAGAAAACAACATAATAATATATAATGATAGTGGCGTGGGAAGGGCTATTGAGTCAGCAAAAGTGCTTGTTTCTCCACAAAAACTAAAATTAAACTTTATCCTGTCATTTTGAAATACAAGGTTTTATCATGTGAAATTGGATCACGTGAACGGTTATTCATTTGATGTGAGTTTCGTGGAATCACTGCGGTTTTCTAAGTGTGCTCACTTGATATGAAAAAAAAAAAAATCTTGTTCTTTTATTTTACCGTTATTCATTTATCGCCATCATGGATAAACCTTTGCATAGCATTTTTGAAGAATATGAGGCATTAAATGTAATTTCCCACATTAAGAGTATCGAGCAAAAGTATTATTGTCTTAACGAACCTCTTATCTGTAAAATTACAGGTCACTGTTATCCAAAATACCAATAAGATCAACTTTTCTAGTGGTATGCTTTGGGTAAGTGGGCCAACAAGAAGAATTATACATAAATCGTTTCCGATTTTTTTTTTAATACTGTAAAGCACAGCGTATGAATCTATGTGCAGTGAGTGAAGAGATTCCTTGTACCTTTTTTGTAGGTAAAGTTCTTGATAAAGATCTAAATTAAACGATGAGGCTTTAACGTTGATCGTAGCCATGAATTACCGTATTCTTGTTTATCAATTGGACACGATCTATTCACCATTCAAAGATCCCGTCAAGATTCTGGCTAGCCCCAATGCAGCTAGAACTGGTGGTGGTGCAGAGTCGGTAGGTCATCTCCAAAGGCATTGAATTATAACTCGATCCATTAACATAAAGTCATCAGCCTTATGTCATCAATGCCATTAAAGTAGGTCGATTGCTTGACAAAGAAATTATAGCAACCGTATCAGATAACGGAGAAGTTTGCATTTGGAGAACAGAGAATTTAAATGAGCCTCCAATGATTCTAAGGTTTGATCTTGCTTCAAGAGTTTTGCACATCTTATTTTATAACACATTCTGTTTGTTTTAGCAACGAAAGTTCTACTTGGGGCTTAGCAATACATGGCGATCAGGGCTTACTTGCAGTTTCTGCAAACAATTTAATAATAACGGTATTTAATATGTTGGCAATGACAGAGAAGGATCCCATTTTTGGAAGTCGAACAAGACAGAATATATTGGGCGATACAGAAAAGGTCGAGTTAGAGGGACATGAACATAATATTCCATATATTGATTTCAGTCCATGTGGAAGATATCTTGCTAGCGCCTCTATTGACACGACGTGTAAAGTTTGGGACATTACTAAAAATAAAATCATCACAGAAAGAAAGGGCACAACAGATCCTCGCCGTATGAACCCTCGCACTGCAGATGCTTGGGGCTGGTCTGTCAAATTCATCACACCTGGCCATTTCAAATATGTAGTTTGCAACAACAAAAAGATTAGCCAGAGTATAACGAATGCCGAAGATCAATTTAGACCCATTTCTATATTACGCCTTGGTTTACGGCATTCTGCAACACTACCCGCTTTTCCAAGAACGATGGACAGACTGAATGACTTGGACGATGATGAAGACGATTTTGATGATGATTTAGATTATAGATTTTATCCACATGATACTCTTGATATAGAGGATGCTGAGTTGCAAGAACGTGAGGACGGAGATGTAGAATTGGACTCGAGTGATGATGAAGTAGAAGATATGATTGCACAAATCCAAGTGGATGAAGGCGGTTGGGATGATCATACACCAGTACGCCGTATATACCAACACATCAATAGTTGGGATCAAATGGCAAACCAAAGTACAGAGAGCGATTCTGACGATTGGATTGATACAGATCAAGAGATGGATATCGACTCGAGTTGTTGTATACCTGATGTGCTGTTTGACAGTAACAAGTCGATTGAAAATAAAAAGAAATACAGCCTTGGTGCCTATGTCATGCTGACAACAAAAAGTGATGCTATTCTGTTGAGTACAACAAAATCAAGAATGCAAAAAATCAGATCTGAAAAGGACATCATCAGCAAAATAGACGTTCGACAAGATAGAATACTTTATCCATTAGACAGACTTAATATGGTGGAATGGTTACCGGAACTCGAGTTGTATATAGCGGCAAGCCAAAAAGGAACAGTGGTACTTACGCGTATATTACAAGTTGAATTACCAAATCAAAAACAAATATGTTTATTCAACAATGAACACTATCTACCATTAAATGTTTTGCAACAGACACCTCTCTATGGTAACCAATTTAGAATATATCTAATCAAAATAGTACTTGCTGATTCATATTTATTGTTTAAAAGGAATGACGGTTCGAAAAGTAAAAAATGATAGATTTGTTCCTAGCACACGCTATGAATTATTTCTATTCTACTACAGTGGCGCTATACTGGGATATACCATATCACGTAACGAGTCAGGACTTGTTTTTAGTGATTTGATTCTATAATAAAGTAACAAATAATACTTGTTGAACCTATATTTACTTTACTTTTTTTTTTATTAAAAGTGATGGTGACAGTCGACTTGATTAGCTTGGGATATTATTAATACACGATAGCTTGTTTTTGTTTATCCGCGATTTCTTAATAAAGAAGTAACTGCAGGTTTGTCCCCAAGAGGAATTTGTTTTATCCAAATTCTTCTTAAAGTATAATTCTACTGATGAAAAAAAAAAAAAGAAGTATGTACAGCACTTTTTACGGGGTTTGTAGAACAATCTATAAAATAAATAAATTGATGATGATAGTATTACTATCTGCTTTGTTTTTTACTTGATATTATTAAAGTTTAAAAATGCTTGATATTTGTCCCTTTATTTTATATTTTTCCATGCATCCCGATGGCCTCCATTACGTTCATCCGTCCCTCTTCTCTTTCTTCTATTTTATAAATTTGTGGGAAAAAAATCTGATTAAATTCTAACCATTAGAAGAGACACTTGGAGCTCAGGATTTGACGTAAAAGAAAGTCTCCAATTAGATGGAGTGCGTTATTTAGATTTTGACAAAATTGATAAGATAGTTTAAAAAAAAAAAGTAAGCACAACAAATGATGAGAAATCATTTGTTAGAACCAAACTGAAGTGAACTCTCAGCATCTCAGTTATCACAGAAATAACAGTATATATTGCAAATGTGTTTTGTATATTGTGAACGATGAACTTGCGATATATATTTTGATATTCGATTATTTTTGAATATAGTCCAACGTATTTGAATTTTCCTACTTGGTATCGACTAGAAATATCTATACAGTATAACCTGGATATTGGAATACTCGCTATTTGAATAACCTCTTTATTGGAATAATATTTTTTTTTTGCTAAGTATTCCAAATATTGTAATATAATCCAATCTACTCTTTCCACAACTAGCTATTCCAATGTCCAGGTCCGACTGCAAGTCATCATTTTATAGATATATTAGCCTTTTCTATTGTCATCACTATATGTGTATCTACCTTTTATATTTTCAATGCCAATGGCAAGAATATTACCAACGTCTGCCGATCCCCCTTGTACAGTCAGACCTCAATTCATGCATAATGGATAAATGCATATATCTAAGCCTCGTTTTAACAGGAGATTATGAAGTAGCCAAGAGACTTGCTTTTACGCGGATGGATAAATGTATAATGCATACGAAAACGTCGGTGATGGGTATACATTAATCGTGGCCTGGCTGTGCCATAGGCTCCTTCTCAAATTGTCAAGACTAATATATAAATAATGTACCAGTGTTTACTGACGAAAAAAAAAGTACAGGTTTATTTATTCAATAATAATAATACAAT